>VKOC01001279.1:0-150608 GCA_009364415.1 Spea multiplicata | reverse complement strand
ACCTGACCACGGTGTCTCCTAACTACTTGTACGTGACAATATATATATATTTTTCACAATAATTATATTTGTTCTCATGTTCCCTTGTCTGTCGAACAAACATTAGTACAACAATGAGTTGCAAATTAAACTTTTTTTTTTTTTAATCTAGACCGTGGTCTACAGGGAACAGTTTGGTTTTACATAAGTAATGTGACATAACTTTGCATATATATATAAATATGTTAGCTTTTTTAATTATATCTACAATAGATGAAGGTATTACGTTTTTCACCTATAAAAGGTAGTTTTAGTGTAACGTGGCTAAGGAATCTGGTGGTGCTATATTAAGTTAATAATAGTTCATTTGTGGTGGATCACCAAATCCAAACCACAAAAGGTTTTGATGTAAAAGCCTAGTCTCTATAGTTATACCTTGTTCTGGCTCCTAAATCAATATCTACTTGACTCCCAATTGGTGTTCCTTGCTCCTTCAGCACCCATTTGTCTTACTCTGGATTAGATAATGTTGCCAACTACCACAAATCTCAAGTTCCACAAGGAGGACTTCTAAACTGAATATCACCAAAACAATGACACCGCTTGACAAACAAAAAGTTTAAGCTATTGGTAGCTTTGATGGATATCACAAAGGTGATAATCCACTTTAAAACAATAAAATAAAACGATAAAAAAAAACCATTTATTCACAATTTCTGTACAGTGTTTGGAAACACAATAAATGTTTGCAAAAAAATACAGAAAAACAACAAATAAAAGTTAAAGAGTAATGTATTATCATTTTTCATTTTTGACTGTTTGGGAAAAAATATATATATTATTTTTTAAAAGGCATTTTGATTATTATTCTTTGACTAGATGTTTCTCCCTCTTTAGAGAAATATAAAAAACATTGCTCCATGTATACCAATGAAGTATTTGTCTCGCCATCCTTTGAGTTCTGGAATTCTACATGATTCTAGACTCTAAAAGCAATAAGACATTTCAGAGTTTCTTTGAAGAGGAAACATTTGTGTCTCTGTTTATTGTTTCCCTACTCAGTCTCCACGCTTCCCTAAAGAAGTGCTGAATTTAATGACATTTCATTCTTTCCCACTTAGGAGAAAGATATGAACTCCCTGATAGGAGTTTTCTAGTGAGAACATCAGTCTAACTCGACGTGGCAGCTAAGCGCTTGCTGAAGCTACTGCACAGGGCTAAAGACAGAAGCTACAGCTTTATGTGTAAAATACTGTAATTGCTGGGGGCAGCCAACGGTCCACAGTTTTTATCCCAACAGAAATCAATATCTCAACGGACTGCTGATTTGTTGTTGAATAGAAGGGCCGATAAAATCTCATATTGATCCGTCTTACCGGTGCTGCCATAGGAAATAGCAGAAAACCGGTAGGAGGCTAAAATACAGAAGTGTTCCCTACGATTGTACGTATTTTTTTTTTTTACAATAATAATAATGTCTCATTCATTTTGTAATTGCCACTGTCAGTTTATTGCAAGGGAGGAAACTGATCGATAAAATATGTAAAAAAATAAATATATATATATATTCTTTCTGTAAGATTTTGGTTCGAGACAGATATCAGAATGATAGCTCACGCAGACTTCATTTTCATGCTGTGCAATTAAGCAGACTGTGAGAAAGAAACATGACTAATTCAAGTTCACGGAGAAATGGCTCTACTGTCTGTGCTTGGCATATACTGAAGAAACCAGTTTATAGCATCAACATTGTCATAAAGGCTTTAACCAAGCAACTCCAGGATATTTATTTTTAAGGTAAAGTAAGGACTCAGGACACATGGCTGTTATTAGTAATTAATTAGTTTTACTAAAACAAATGCTGTATGTATTATGGCTATTTCAATTTTGTGCTAAGGTGGAAAATGTAGAGCTCAGGCCTTAATTACATTTAATCAAAATGGAAATCCATACCTTATGTGTATGGTAGAAATAACACATATGCCAAACACACTATGAACTAGTTTTTTTTACCAACCTCAGCCGTCCAATCAGCTAAAGATGATAAGAGTTGTAGTTTAACACGAAAATGAGCAAATGTACATCAGTCTTTTCATTATAATGCGTCTGGGCCCGTACAAATTGTTTTTAATCTGGGCACTAGTGTACTAGATGGGCATGCTGTACAGGCCTGGCTTGCCAATGTCCACTGTGACTCCGTTAGGAGACTCAGAAATGGTTAATAGGAGCCATCTCAGAAGTGCTTACAAGGAGAAATAGCACTTCACGTTATGCTACTGTTACAGAGATAACCAGGGGAATATTTTGGCTGAGTGCAGCCCAGTGCACCTGCTTCCCCCTAATTCCTACTTTCCGGCCGCCATACTCTCTGAGTGCTGGGTATGATGTCATAGGGACATGTAGCACTGGCTAAAGTTGTTATGAGGCCTCCATAGCGCAACTGGGCTGGTTTACGAGGGAGATCTCTCCACAACCAACCCACTACGAATCAGCGCACCAGAAAGCCAGGTCTCACTAGGTTATGTGGCAGAGAGGCTCTTGCACTTGGACCTGCTGCCTTAGGCCAAAATATGCCATTGGAAAGGAAACTTTGCCTGGCACAGTTAGTCCGGACTTTGTAACCGTGTTCACTGCTTGACTTAACCTAATAAAGAGCCAAGGTAGTGATAAAGTTGTCGGTCTTCTGACAGCGGCTTCCGTTGTTTTAACACAAATTGTTCATTCTCTGTCTGCTGGTTTATCAACGCTGCGGAATACTGCAAAGCCTATCTTAGTTAGTTAGCTTCCGACACATAGCCCCGTAAATCAATCATTCTAGCAGCGATGCATCTCAGAGCAAGATTATTCATTTTAACTTGTATATAGAAAACCATTAAAAATATTACTATTAAACTCTGATACTAAGGGACTGAAAACACCCTGGGGATAAGAATGCCAATATTCAGTCGTGTTTTTTTCATTACTGAATTTAGGTTTTTGAAAATGATTCTAGTAATAGGAATTTCTCTCCATTTCATACCATGTAAATGCGGTCAATGGAACAGGCAAACCTTAAAACACTATACATAAAATGAAAAAATAAAGAGGTATCTATATATCTATCTATCTATATATATATATATATATATATCTATATATATATATATAGATAGATAGATAGATAGATATAATTTTGCGTTTACTGAATTGCAGAGCATATAATAATTACCTCAAGATAATAAACAAATAAATAAACCTCAGACCTGAACTAAGAAATACAGATTTCTTATCGTTTGTTCATTAACTGTTTGGGGTGAACTTACTGAAGCAATATATCCATAGCGAGACTAATTTTCATTCCAGTTTAGAATAGCAGGAATAGTAGGATTCTCACTTGCACCAACTTGAGGGAGCTGTTAGATTCCCATCAAATTGAAAATTTGCAAACCACTCTACGCCTTGCCACTCACAATTTTTTAAGATACCTCAAAATTTTATGATTAATTAGTTTGAGGGCTTAATTGCGGATAAGACGCTGCTTTCAAAACCATGAGTGGCACATATGGGAATCATACACGCTCAATAAAATAATAGTACGGTAATCAAAATGACATAGCATCAGTTTCATATTTATTTTAAAAAATATATTATAATTTAAGAAGAAAAGGAGCGAAATGTTAAAAACACAATCCGCTGCAAAAAAAACAAAGTTCTGACAGTAATATGAAAGAACAGCAGATTTGGATATAGCCAATGGTCCAAATCTGTGAGAAATTTAGAATGGGGCGGTAAAGGTAGCTCTTTGGCTGCCACATACAGATTGACTTTTAGGGGCCTAGATATCCCAACCCCATAGGACTAAGTAGACCTTGTGAGGACAAGAAAACCAAGTAGTCCGTTTATCTGTCTTATGATTCTAGACCATCTCTACTATACTTAGAAACAGTGTCACAAAGAATCATTAGTAGACTTAGCTACATTTGACACGGTTGCATTCTATATAGCAGAGATACATTTACTACTCTACCACTCAAGTACTGTCTGTTAGGACTAACCTTGTCAAATACAAATGTATGTGCGCTAGTGGTCATGTAGCACTGTGGCTGGAATTGTTTCTATATTACCGTATTATGTAGTAATATCTTGAAACAGAATCGTATCACCTATTATGTATTTCCTCCAGTCTAACCAGAATAAATGAATACCAGATGCTCAGGAAATACCACCTGAAGATGATCAGCACTGTACTCTCATATGCTCTCATAAAATAAAATAAGAAATTGGGAAATAAACACTGAATACACATTGAAATAAGCTAGTATTGGTGTGTTAGAATACATGAATCATGCAGATGTGTACTTACTTTGCATACACAATCCATCGGTGCAGTTCTTAGACTGAAGCACAGGACCATCACAGTCGCGGCCACCATTTCTGGGTGGGGGATTTGTGCAATCCCTTCGGCGCCAGTGTGTGCACTCTGTCCCACAAGTTGACCATTTGCTCCATCCTGTCCATTCACCGTCCTCTGTGACAGAAGAACACGTGGCAGAAGTCATTAGGTTAACTGGAACAATTGTTCATCAGCAGAAGACATTACAGGCGATATAACCTCACATACAGAAAACAGCATTAATTGCTGGGGCTGTACAGGAAATCTACCACAGGGCTGTCCATGAAGAGCTCCACCAAATGAAGAAACAAAGACATTGAAAATGTGAAAATTGTATGATTTTACTGCTGTGAAGACAGATGTTCAGTTACCTCTACTCAGCACATGTGCAATGATAGTGTGTTAAGGAAGCATAATCGGTATGAATGGGCTAGGGGCCAACTGGGGTGCTTGCTCAGAGCCACATAACTATTTAAGATTACCCAGACTACAACCCTCAAGTTAGTAAATTTAACTAAAGAAGACCCAGTTGCCCAGCAAATTATAAATCTGAGCACCCTCCTAGACCTAAAAAATACAATGTTGTTTTTCACCTGGGCACAGTGTGGTGCAGCTTATCTTATGAACACTTTGACCCTCGCAGTTGGCTCCTCCATTTAGTGGAGCAGGATTTGTGCATGTTCTTGTACGTTTCTGGTATCCTTTTCCACAGCGATTACTGCACGCAGACCATTCTGTCCAAGTGGACCAACCACCATTAACTAAAGGCAAAGAAGATACAAACAAGTTAAGCTGATTAGCCTTCTATCCAACTCCATCCCTAACACAACTCTCTGCTATCAACAATTCCCTAATCATTGCTAAAATAACTGAAGAATAACATTAACTTGTCTTTTTAGTATGCTCATAATTCAACAAAAAAATCAAAAATATATTTTAAAAATATGTTCTTTATTTTACCTAGAACACTAAAAATATCTAGAATAATGATACCATGGTAGCAACCTCGGTGTATTGTTTTGTCTGTGAATTTTATCAATCATCCTAGAGTTCTCCTAATAGACAAGAGATGAATTAATATTTTTACCACAAACAGATCCAATAAATACTGCTGGACCACCTTCCTAATGATTTATGCTTCAAAAATTATGTTCAATAATATACAGAATATTTGTATTCTGGTTTCAAAATAAGGAGACCATAGGTTGTGTCTTCAAGGGCCATCCATCAATCAAATGTAATTTAATATACAATCTCTCATATACCATGTATTCATTTATATCATGTCTGGCACCACTGTTACTTGACTTCAACTTCTATGAGTCTCACTTAGATGCAGCATGCAGTTTAGTTGAAGAGCACTGAAGTTTCCCAAGGCCGAGTTGGTATAAAGTTCTGGTCCCATTCCAGTTGCCACTGGCTTACCATAAACAATAACTGTGGCTGTGGTACTTCTCCTTTTGGCAACAATGTTTTTGGCGACACACGTGTAATTGGCGGTATCTGAAAGTCTTGCTTGTTTGATGATGAGATTGTGATCAATTGTGATATAGAAATTCCGATCCTCCACCGGGTCTATCACGTCCTCGTTTTTCAACCACTCTACCTGTAGAAACAGGAGTAAATATGAAGCACTTTTTTTTTTAGTTTGCACATTTACAATATGAAATTGGCTCACAGCACACTGTGTGAATTTTATAGCTGAGAAACAACAATGAGCACAGCGCACATAATTGAAGTTCTGACCAAGTCTTGTCTCTGACCGGTAACTGTGAGCGCACTGGTGTGCACAAATCCAGAAATGATTCCTTCAGTCTTGTCAGAAACTATTAATAATGACCCAGTGTCTTGAGATAAATGGACGGAATAAAGAAAAACGGGGGGAAAAACAGATGTAGGGTTTCCATCCCACAAATCAATGCAAAATCAACAAGACATGCATTCCATATTAGTATTATATATATATATATATATATATATATATATATATATATATACTACAATAACACACACAGCATATTATATTATATATGGACTACCTATGACTACATCCTATATATATATTTAGGCGGTATTAACATTGTTATTCACATAAATGAAAACTTTTTGTTCTTTAAAAAAGTGTAATTTTTAAGGATTTTTGTGGGATTTTGTATAGTTTTATTTTATTTCATAGCTGCAGACAAGTATGGGACAAAAGTTCATCAGCTGAAGATTTTCATTAAATGGCCTAACAAAGCCACATTTTTTTCTAAGTACGCGTCTGCATTCACCTCCTTTCTCCACTGAGGGACGGATGTGTTATGTCTAATTATTCATTGATTGGTATCATGAGATGAATCTACATAATTGGCACATTTGTTCCAATTAACAATGGAAAACCGCCACATGCCACACAAAAAAAAAAAAAATAATAAAAATTGTGTTATGTAAGCACAAGTAAGCAGCAGCGGCATCATAGTGAAGCGGAAAAGCCGGCAGCCAACAGATCCGCCTGCACCAGACTTGCATTGCCCTAGGACGTCAAGCAATTACAGAGGTGCTATAGGAAAAAAAAAGTGAATTGGTGCAGAATTTCATTACATAAATAAATGAGTACAGAGTACATTAATCAAACGAGTGATTATATGAATGAGAAAAGCTATTGAGGAGCAATTATCAGATGTAAACTCAGCCACGCCAAGCTAATGTCATCTTGAGGTTGAACAATTTTGGCAGACACCCTGTATTTAGAAACATACACCAGCAGGATTTTTATTAGTAATTACAGAGGATTTTTTTTTTTTAAAACACTAACGCTAATTAATATAGTTCTTTACGCAGCAAAAAGGATGGCGTTTGTTACAGTTTCCTGTTGTTTTTATGTTTTTTGTTTGTTTCGACCGATAAAGTTATTGAATGGCAGCCAAAGCTAAGTGATGTGAACACAATTAAAAAAAAAAAGTGAATTGTGTTAGTTTCTCTCCAGCGACTTGTTTGTTGTTGTTTAGTAAGGTGCTGAAGGAGGGTTTTTTTTTCCTTGCCAAATAAAAATTGAAATCATTTACCCAAGAACAGAAGATCAAAGCAAATATGACACAGTGCAAATAGGTTCACTGGCAGCTTTAAGCTGAGGTGGCACGGTGCCCATGTAACTCCATAGCAATGTGTGCTAAATGTACCAGGAAGGTGACTGCAAAGCTATATGAAGACAGATTGTGTTATATAGTGTTTGCAGATAAACACAAGAAACAGCTTCTGAAAATGTGATCTACATAAACAATGAACTGGAAGCTTTCCATAATAATCTCAATGGCCGTAACAAACTTTATTATATCTGTCGGCTCCAGGGGGATTGCATCGAAACACCGTGGAGTGTTCACTTTAACCACAGTATCCATTATCGCTTGTTAACAAACGTTCACTCAAGTGGCCATTAACAAGTGATTCATATTCAAGCATCCAATCTCAGTGTTGGTTACCTGTCTTCTCCACGTTTGAAAGTCTTGCCTGTTAGCATACTCTGTTGTTTTCTATGGGTGCCTTTAAGCAAATACTCAATGACTAAAAGAACCTATCCAAGGAATATATGTTCAGAACGTTATCATTTTTTTAACCAATAAAATAAAAAATGAGCATTTTAATTTTACTCTTCCACATCCCTAGTGAGGTATCACGTGGTCATGATTTTGGTGTCACATTATATCCAATATGATGGAATTTGACATCATGCCTTTGTGTAAGGAGGCACTTTTTGGCGGGGTTACTGGCTTTTGTAGTGGAATGTCTCGCAACTGAGCAAGTCCACGGGAACCTATAGCACTGTCCTTAATCACATGATTGCTGTGTTTAGTGAATCACAGGGACATTTTTTCAATAGAAAAAATGTTTTTGTGGATTTTTTGTTAATGTCAATTCCTTGATATATTAATGATTATTAATATTGGGTTTCATTTACTCCCTAAAGTGAGAGTTGTGTTTCAGATCTTACACTCCACTTTATGCTAAGTTCCTTGAAGATTACAGGCATATACTATATAAACACTTATAATAATTACGGTTTCCCATTTGGCTCCAGGTTTGAGAGATTCAATCAGTCCTTTTTTTTTTATCTGGCCTGGAGGTGTTGTCAGCCAGGTAGCTTTATCAACTTCCTGACCCTATCTGCGCACTTCCATCAGCCCAGTTCAAACCCAACCACCCGCTGCATATCTCCCATTCCCGATGCCTGGCTATTGTTTCAAAATAGGCGCTATTTCTCCAAAAAAGGCTGAGCTGGCCCACCACCACATTATGTGAACTACAGCTACATAGGGTCAGAGCTGATGTGAGTACTGCCAAGCCGAGTCCAAGAAACTTAGCTCACCTGGGACACTAAGTCCCAAGACAAGCATTACCCTATTACTAAGGACATCAAGTATTTGATAATATCCTTAATAGTTTCTCCCCTCTGTACTAGAGCTGTTCTTTGCCTTACTAAAGCATAAGTTCTAATTAGATATGAAGCATATCCTGTTCTCATGAAACAAAGCTAACAGCAGTCATATTAATAAACAATTAGATCGAAGAGCCACCTGATGCTTGTTATTTGGAGGATTTTCCATCTGCCAGCTGCATTTTTGTACTGATAATAATAATAACTACTAGAAGCAGAGAACATTTTGGACAGCCAATTTTCCCACGGGCTCTCAAAAACAGACAGAATCTTCTCTCACGCTGGATGGATTTCTATAAACAATGGTGACCATACTTGCCATTTTTTTCCAGGATACATATATTGTAGACATCCATGAATAGTACATTCAAGATACCCCCCCCCTGAATTATGGGTGATGTATAGCTGAATAATTAATTCTTCCCTGTGGGTTTTTACATCCCACATACTGTGGGACAGCACTTTACATGTGCTTTACATCCATAGACACGGAAGTGCTATGTTCTCGGAGCCAAAGAAACAAATTAATTATGTTATTCTGTAATTCCTTTTTTTTTACATTTATTTTACATTTGTTTTTTTCTTACATATATTTAATAGATCGTAACATCATGAGCTTCAAATCATCATGTTGTATTTACTTTTTTTATATAATTATATTTATTTAGTTGCAGTACTGTTGTAGAATTATCTTACTGGCCTTGGAAAACACACCACATACGGAATCAGATGTAGATATTCATTAGTCTTGTGGCCTTTGTGTTGTTAACGGTATATTGAAAGGAATTTGCAAAGAAGAACCATTAAGCCTCTCTCTCTCAAATCTACATGTTTGATCTTTATGTGACATAAAGAAAGAGAGAGAAAGGGGAGAATGGTTCTTTTGAAAGTCAAATTTGGATGCATTTTTTAGCTTGCCAAGTGTTAATTGGTGACTGCTCTAAGCCATGGTACAAATGCAATGCAGAGTCAATTAGTTGGCAATCATGAGCCTTTGCTTCTTGACAAAGTGCACTAATATATTATAAAGTATTAAAGGAACGGTCATTATCACCTTACACAAAAGTCTTTACATCTTCATCTATCCTTGAAATGCACTCAGCACCAGCCACCTGTGCTATGCCCACGGAGCAATCATGGGCTAGCTGGCTAATTACCAGCCCAAAAGAAAACCCTCTGCCTTTTGTTATTCCATTACAATCAAAAAGGAAATACACATAGTCGGTTTGCAGGCATTCTTCGTTATATCTAATGAGGATATACCAGTTTTAAATTGGATTTTATTTATTTGATTCTTCCTTCTTTATTTGTTTCTTTTAGAAAAAAAAACGAAAAAAAACAAAGAACAAAAATATTAAAATATCTGCGAGTTGATCAAAACAGGATTTTAAAAATTGTGATTGATTTGGTTTGTAATTAATATAATGTTCTAGCATCCCAATCAGAGCGTAGCTGCTTATCACCATGCCCCAGAATTATCATTCGTAATTATCTGAGAATGTTGCTTATTCTGTGGACTCATATCTCCAGAACGGCAGTCTGTCATCCTACACAAATATATTTGTTCTGATCAATGACTGTAGCAGTAGGGGTGCATCTAAAAATGATAGTGGGCACTGAACATCCTGCGTGTAGGAAAGAGTAAGTCTGGAATAATAATTCACATCATGTGCAGTGCAAATAATTTATCATTCATACTTACAGAAGAAAGACTTCCTTAAGGTTCTGTGAATATTTCCACAAAATGCAGCTCACATCTCGACAGGCAGGTAAATATTATTATTGTATCATAGTGATAATTTAACAAAATATACTATATTATAAATTAATTAATATTATCAAATATAATAAAAGTTCAAATATGAATAAGGCAGATGCAGAAATACATTGACCATTTGCTGGGGCCTCGTAAGATTGCTACTTTTTTGGAAAAAAATATTAGCCGCAATATTCTTTCAAATTGGGATTTTATTGTCCATGCACAATTTTATTTACCAGCCTGAAGGGAAAATATTGTATTTTATATTGTCAAAAATGGTACCTCTATAAAAGAGAAATGGCCTGTCTTTTACTTAAAGGGAAAACTCTATGTGCAATATGGTGTAGTATACATTTATTAATTGTTTCAGCAGCAACGATGTCGGTTTGCTGATTTCTGTACATACAATTATATATCAATGCTTCATTGGGTATAACTGGTGAACAGGCTGTACTAAGCAAAGAAATAGATAAGATCAGACTACATAAGGGATTAACATTACAGCTGTCGCAAGGATGACTTGATGCATAAAAAGTATTAGGGATCATCAAAGAACATTAAGCATAAAAAAATCTCCCTACATATCTGTAAGCCTCTGGTGGGTGTTTTTTTTTACAATTTCCATCTAATCCAAGCTCTTAGATAAGCATTTAGCCTATTTTTAAAAAGAGCAAACATCACTAGCAAAAAGAAAAATAATTAATCTTGCAACTGGAATTGCAGCAGTTATGGAAATGTACAAATTGCTTTCACACAGCAAGTGATCAGGACTGTGTTATGCATAGGGATCGCATAGGCGGTTTGCTGCCGACTGGTAAAAAGGGGAGCAATCTCCATAGCAACCATGGAAACGCTTCTGCTCTGGTGCTAGTACACTGCACCACTGTTGCTGAATTAGAGGATGGCAGCAGGAGTTTTTCAATATGGTGAAAGCCTCTTTGAAAGTAGAGGCATTGCCTCTTAAACCAGGCTTTACAGCTATCATATGATTTTAACCCATAAGCTCGATTGGTATGTATCCTTTGTGCTTAATAGCAAGTCCATGCCTGACTCCCATGATCATTTGCAAGCCAGAATGTCGCCCTTGATTGTACCGTACAGACATTCCTGGAGTGAATTACTATTTCTCCAGATCTTTGGGGCTTTCTCCAGTAAGGGGAGTGGCCATCCCATGCCCACTTTCCCTCCCACTTTCCTACTAATTTAAAGCTATCTGGGTCTAGCCCCGCCTTCATGCACAGCTAGCACCACCCCACACATGAAGCCACTGGTACAGAAGAAAGAGGTGGTCTACCCTTGTAAGGTCCAAAGGTATGGTTAGGAGTGTCCGGTCAATTGCTCAAAACACATAGTAACCCAGTAAACTGACTGCACTTTTTTGAAAGTAAATTTATCCTATCTGCACTAAAGCTTGATGGCAAAATAAACAGTAATTACACTGCATGGGCCTACCGATTAATAGCAATCACATTAACAAAACAAAAAGCTAGGTGAACTTGAACGTTCTAAAATAATACCATCAAGCTTGCACTTAACTGTAACTGGATTGACAGAAATATATATCATAGCAAATCAAAATTCCCTGCAAAGTGTGTCTGCCGTAGCACTCACCTCAGCTCCGGGGATTCCTTCAGGTGGACGACACTGTAAGAGAACTTCTTGTTCCAACAGCACTTCCTTCCCAAGAGGCTCCTGCTCAAAGGTTTTCCTCAAATCTAGAAGAAATACAAGTAGATGGTTTAATCCTTTCCTACGATTATATTCTCTGTACATCTCAACAGTTCCTTTTTTTTAGATAATCTGCATTATTTATCTGGTACCAGGAAGCTCGCTGAACATCGACATTGAGACAGGGGCATAAGTAAGATCAGATTCACTTTTACTAGTGAAGGCAGCATGCCAAAGCTAGACAGTATGAACTTAGAAAGAAAGAAGGACAATGAGACATGCATGTCGCTTTCCTAAAAATATATGCAGCGTTTTAATTACTTTTTAGTACTTTTCTTACTTTTACTTCTTCATTTAATCTGAAGAAGAGGCTTTAAAGTCCTGAAACTTTTATACCCTTTTCTATGTTGGCCCAATAAAAGGTATCAACTTCAACTAAAAACTCCAAGTGCTTTTCTAGGCATGGGACATTTCTTCTTAAGCACTTAAGCTTAAAGGACTGCAAAAAAGATCCTTGTTACGTGAACGTATGAATCCAGTCTTAAACACATTCCTATTTCAAGTAATGTCATAAGCCAGATGCGTTCTGGGCAGAATTAGAAAGGAAGAAAACTTAAGTGGTCACAAAATGAGAGGAACGTAAGTACTGGACAAAGGACAACTTTTTTTATTTTCAAACTGCGAGTTTTTGTGTTTTTTCCATCCTACTGGTAATGCCAGGAAAAGAGAGAAATAGATAATTCTGTATTAAATTCTCTGAAATGAGGTGGACAAGCGCGCCAAGCAGAGGGAGAGGCTGGCTGGGATGCTGCTCTGGGTCAGGCATAGGTAGCATCAAATGTAAATGCGCCACTGCACTAAATACCATATATTATTGCATGCTTCCATTTTAATAGAACTATTCAAATATGACAAGTAAAAAATAAAAAAAGAAGTCACGCAATATTAGTCATATTAATAAAACATTACTCCATTAAGGTCTATCTCGACATGTTTTTTGGCTATGCTGAAGGACACATTGAGAGTAAAAATAAAAAAAAAAAATAATATATCATATATATACTAATAGTGTCCATATATATACAAATACTGAAATATGATTGAAATTTTACTTTTGTTTGTTTTCCTTTAATGAAGGTCATGTATCAACCTCGCTTTTAACAATGCAAAAAAGAAAAAAAGAACCGAAAAACGGTTGTGTTATAAGGTCTCTCAAAGCAGAAAGCTTGTAGAACGCAGGAGAGCTGAACATTTTGAAGGTTACATAGAAACATAGAATTTCACAGCAGACAAGAAGCATTCAGTCCGTCTAGTCTGCCCATTTTTCCTGATATAAAGAGTCAGACTTTAATCAGTACTTGATCTTGTCTTCAGGATAGCTTGTATACGTAAATACATTTGCTGTATTAGCCTCTACCACTTGCATGCTTTCATTATTTCTGCTCCTTTATGTTTTATATGATTATTATTAGATTTACAGTACATAGCTACAACCAAGTTAACATGCATTTTGTATATGAGCCTGAACAAAAGGGCCGCTATATTTCAAAGGAAAGTAAAAAAAAAATTAAAAAAAAAAAAGACAGTTTCTGTGGCAGTAGTATTGGGGCACACGATGCAGGAAACATTGATTAATTGTGGATACTTGGTCAAAATAACCTGCTATTAATAGAATAGACATTGGAAGCTCTGGAACATATACTCAGATGCTCCAGACAATTTAAATGGCATGTCTAGAACACTGAATAATTTGCAGTTCACAATGGCTGGTTTCCGTGTTGAAATGAATAGAAGCATATCTGGAACCACTAAACAAAGGATACGTTTTAACCATTATTGAAACATTTTATACAATTTATATCATAGTTTTTTTTTAAATCCTTTACATGTTATGTCAAACGATGTAATGGCTGGTTCTTTTACTTTTGCAAACTCATTACAAAAGAAGCATGTGCTATCTCCCATTACCTCCATTTGCATGAAATCTACCGTATATTTCACAGGGAATATGCTATAGTTAACCACTTCGCTCACATGGGTTTGGGGCTGGTAGTCCACTAGATAACTAGATATACGGTTGGCAGTTGCCAAAATGCAATAAAAGTGATTACAACAGTAACATATAAAGAGGTAAAGCTACAAACTAGGGAAAGGGATGTTCTACCAGTTTGGCATCAACTGCTGTTGTAGATAAAAGGAATAGTCTCCCATCAGACGTGGTAGAGGGTTATATAATGAGGGAGTGTAAACATGAACAGGACAGGCATAGGGCTATCCTGAATCTAAGACGAGACCAAAGACTGATTAACTCCCTACGTCAGGGAAAATGGCGAGACTAGATGGTTCTTATGTGCCATGAAGTTCTATGTTTCAATTTTTGCAATTATTAAAAGTACAGTTAAGATGTGGCAATATATCAGCAATTTACAACAGAGATTAATCGGCATCACAAAAATGAACCCTAAAAGTTTTTTCCATAAGGATGCCTCCCAGCTTTTCGTATGGCCGAGGAGGATGAACAAAAAGAGCTGAATCCCAATCCTCCATCCCAAGCATCTACCACACTCAGAATCTCCAAGTTACCAGGTATGACAATAATACAATATTCTTTTTAACCCCTTAAGGACAATGGGCGGTGTCATGATTAACTCATAACGTAGTGGATGCATGGAATGGTAACCCAGCAGAGGTGGTTAGTTTCTTTGTTTGAGCATTCCATGAGTTAATCTGAGGTTGATTTAAATCTGTTTCTTTGTGCATGCCCTCTGTATCTGTTCTGGCAAGAGGTGTCATCTTCTCAAAGGACCCCTGTGGTGATTCATGGCCTAACAGATAAGGACCCTGAGTTATAGGAATTCCATTCCTATCTTAAGTGGAGGGGTTTCCATCACCTTTACCCCACCATAACTTATTGGCACATCAAAGATGGGACCCGATTCTTGGGGATGGTGTCATATAATCGGTCATGTGGTTAGGGACAATGCAGCGACCAAAAAGTAGAACTCCATGATATACTCTGATCGGAACAACATCGTAAGAAAACCATCTGGACTTAAGGAGTTCCCACAGGCCTACTTATCGGAGAAACTCGTGAGTGAGGGTCCTGTGTTTAAGTCCCATTGTTTTTAAGAACTGTTTTATTTTTATTTCGTATGTCTTGTTTTTTTTGTAATTGTGGCACTGTGTAATCTTTGTCTTTTTGTTATTAAAATATTAAAAATCCAAGTCTGTCTTTGGGCTCTAGTATCGATATCCACAAACCCTAAGAGAGGATAACACGTTACCATATTGTTATTAAGTTTTACTGGATATATATATATATGTTGTTTGCCCGGGGTGGGTTGATATATATATAGAGATAAAGGTTCTAATTCGGATTTCTCACGAATCCGGTATCAAAATCGTGAGTGGTGGCAGACTACCTGGGGGGATACAGGCAGGATTTGGGGGTTAATTTGGTGTAACTTATGCCTTGTTAAGGGGTCAAGTTAGTAAATCCAGAGGCCTGGTGCTATTAACCCCTTCATGCCCACACCCTCCACACAGTCACGGCTTGGCAAGTAGTCCTGACCGTGACAGGCGGTTCCTAAACCCATTGAAAACAATGCATTTTGAGCCCGTACATGTACGGGCTTTGTCATTAAGGGGTTAATGTATGTGGTAATGTTTATGCATAAGGCTCCAATAACCATGCATGCTTGTTTGTCCTTGTTTACACATGTCCAAGTGTTTATACACATATGGACGGACCTCAAAAACTATGCTATCAATGTCTGTCCAACCAACTGTGAGGCTAGGTCTCGTGTGGTGATCTTGGGTGGCACTTTGACAGTGACTGAGAGAAGGCGCCATCTGTTGGGGAGGCAGACCTGTGCACCTCTTCTGGCACAGATATCCACCGGTTATTTCACCGAATCCCCACACAGTACAGGCAGCCACTCTACGATGTCATTCATATGCTAGCGTTATGCATGGGGCAGCCACTAGTCCAACTGACTGGATGAGGAACACATCTACTCATCAGCACCACTGAAGCCCCATCTGCACAGTAACTGTAATGGCTAAGGTTCATTATGGGTTACAGGGTGTTTTTGGGGTGAGAGCAATTTAAGATTTTTTTTGGGGGGGTGGTGTAGTTCATACATCACTTATCGTTATTACTTTCTTTTTAATGTTGTGATTTTTTTCCCCCTGGGTTACATTTCTGAAAAGAATAAATCAAGAATGTAATTGTTTCGTGCTCTAGGACCATCCAGTAACCGGCAGCGTTTTATATGATAAATATTACCCTTTTAAAACAAAATGATCTGCAGTACTGTGAAATATACTGCGACGGGACAAAAAAACGTACAGTAACTTTAACAGTTACAAAATCCTTTGATTTGCACAGAATCCTTCACTGTTCGAATATACGTCCCAGTAGTAAGTAATTATTAAACAGTATTTAAATAATGGTGACACATTCTCTGTAGGGGGTTAAAAATGTCTGGAGAGGTATTTCATGGCATGCGGCTGACCTTCTATTAAATAAATATAAGCATCTTCTACATCAGACACATTTTTCACACATTCAAATTACTCCTTGGCTAATTCTATTACATGCTCAATGAACAGAGATGTTCAATACATTTTTTCTCCTTTAATGGACTAGAGTCCTAGAGTACCAGCTCTCTGGAGGGTGAAATCATTTTTTTTTCTTTTAATCCTCCACAACAATAGCTGGAGATCAGTAAAGGAGAGAGAGAAAAAAAGTTTTGAAAAGGTATGATAAAACGTGCTAATTATGTCATCACGCCAACCTATAACTCGTGAAGAAAGCCACCGATTTTCTCTTTACTATACAGGAAATTGTTGAGAATTAAACGATTCATTTTTTAGAATAAATTATGCCATATTTTTAATAATTTTATGTTCTTATTAAAAATGAAGAATTGTTTGCAAGGCGTACTAAAAACCTATTTCTCGCGAGCTGCGGGCGCTACAAGAAAATCGATTTGATCTTCCGTTGGTTACTTGCAGTCTCGCTAATGAGCAAAAAGTGACATTTTTATGCTGTGATTTATGGAATGTAGGGTAAACTAACGCATTTATAAATGTTAAGAGGGGATGCGTCGTATTTTAATTACAAGAGCCACTAAAATACTATTGGGTCACTGAGCAAGTGATGGTTATGATATGGCAATAAAATGTATATGGTTGACCAGGAAAGAAAAGAGGCTACGAAAACGGCATGGTTTTTTTTTGAGAATAACTATTTTCATGCAAAAAAAGTAAAATTTTCTTGAAAATACTTAATTACCTAATAAAACCCCTTCTAGTTTTGTTCTATAATGTCCTTTTGTCTATATCAATGCTGTGTACAAAATATATATTTTCATTTTGGCAGGCAAAGAAAGGTTTCATCATGGAATAAATATGGGGAAAAAAACAATGTATTTTTTTTTATTAGTGCACAAGTTTTACGTCAGAGATACTTCTGTTTGTCTACTAAATCCCTTCAAGCCTTTGGACGCCTACAAGCATTTATCGAAAGGTACAGTGTATTGCAGATACCAATGCAAGTGGACAATAGGTATGCAAATGAGTGCATTAAGTATTCATTAAAAATAAAGAAGGCTAGAAAATGGTGTTTTCGTAAGCTCCCACAAGAGGAGATCTGTCGACCAGACTAAAATAGGCATAGTATTGCTTTGTAAAGTTAAAAGCCAAAATTATAACTTTATGTGCGAAAAAAATTAGGTCTGATTAGAACTGAAAAAAATACCCGAAACACATTGTTAAGTATTAGTACTCCGTAGAAACCAACACATGGGTTCAAGGCACAATTAAATCAGCAAACTTCCCTTGCACCGTTAAACAAATTATTAAAATACAGTAAACATATAAAAGGTAATTAACCCTCGAGGCAGGTCTTGGCTCCTGACGTTCACGGTATCAACACTGCATTCATTTCACTGGGTAGCTACATGCATTAATAATCCTTAGAAACCTTTTCTTGAACTTTTTAGTAAGATGACCATCTGTTAAGCTATTTGGATAAATGAGAGAGGGTCTCTATAAGACAGCGCCGATCAAGCAGTGGTTTATAATGCTTTAAAGCCTAGTTAAATCCCTGTGCATTGACACAATTTTATTATTGTGTGTGTGTCCTACCTTTAGCTTTAGGGCTAAATTCTATGGGGTACAGGAAGAGAAATATACCACGCAGGACACTGTGAAAGCTTTGAGGACAACATTATTGTTTTTCTTGGCCCTAACAATATTGTTACCTATATGGTTTAACTTGAAAATATCTCTTGTAATAAATTCACTGGCATTTGCTAAGATAAATATTTAAAAAAAACGCCCAGAATAGGTTGTATAACATGATCACTCATTTTAGAGGAGAACTCTATAAACTGCTTTATAGGAGAACTCTATAAACTGCTTTATAGGTTTTTAAAGTTTGTTTTTTTATAAAAACCCTAAATTAAGATCAATAGTCTGTTGTTATATCCTCCATTGACTACAACTCCTAGGATCAAATCTTAGGATACAATGAGCCATAGAGCCTTCCAATTTACTAATGGTGCCTAATACACTTGTACTATATTATATCATTCTTTCTGTATCACGTCATGAAAGACGAGCATATTAAATTTAGCCAAAATCATAATGAATCTAGTGTATGAGGGCTTTTTAGTATTCTAAGCCTTGGTAATAGTGTACGTGGAGAATACAACATGGATTAAAGTGGATTAGTGCCACAGACGTAAAGAGCTCCATGGAAATCACTGTCCTACCTGAGTAAAATCAGGATGCACAGCTTCAAAATATTATCACATGTCATATTACGCCAATACCAGTTACAAATAATCAAAACTACGGTATTAGTGAGAGGATGTCAGGTTTGATAAGAAATACTCACATGCTATTCGGACATATGCCTTTCTGCTCTTGGTTGTGCCCGCAGAGCTCCAAGCAACACACTGGCACCAGTAATCTTCAAGTCCAAACAGTTCCTCCACTTGTTGCCTTGATATTTCGATACTAACTTCTCGTACAATGAGCCCTGAAAACACATGGAAAGAATGTGACCAATTCACAATATACTATACATCCCCTTTTTTTACATTTTTTACCAGCACTAAAAGTTCCTCCTGGATTTAGCTAATGCCTCCCAGGTGTCCAAAAAAAGACTTTAAATAATAATGCCTACTTTATTAAAAATGTATTCCTATACTTTTCAGTAGCTTGTACCGCAACCTTGATTTTAAAAAAAAGGAAAATATGTGAATTAATGTTGTGGCTGGATAATGTCAACGACTTTAACTGTACATTAATTATCAATTAGCATCAAAGACACAAGATATGGTGAGATTATTCAAACTGTTAAACTAATAAACAAACCATAAAAAGGGGCTTGAATTGTTAAACAACATCAGTTTTGTAGGCCTCAGAATGGCCTACAGAAACCCTTTTTTTGTTTGCTTCTTAGTTGGACCTTACGATGTTATCAAATGAAACGTAAACTTTCGAGTGGTTCTATGATCACTTTATACAACGTATTCTGGGCCTTTTTTTTTTCCAAACACCCTCAAACGCATGAAAAAAGTTATATCAACAAGTGATGAAAGCCCACTTCTAGTTTTGTGATTTCCTGTTGTGTATTCTAAGGCTGAAGGCA
This sequence comes from Spea multiplicata, assembly GCA_009364415.1. NCBI lineage: Eukaryota > Metazoa > Chordata > Amphibia > Anura > Pelobatidae > Spea > Spea multiplicata. The sequence continues at coordinate 130,750 of VKOC01001279.1, read as the reverse complement.
TGTAAGTTCCACCCGCATTATGAATGTTCCTGATTGTAAAGAACTGAAAACTCAAAAGCCTAGCAAGCTCTTTGATTTCCTTTTAGCCTCATAGAGCGTCCATTCAGAGAGTAGACTATTAATTGCTGTTTGCTCACAGCTGTATACCCCTTTTTACGTGGTATACTGTTTATATCTAAAGTGTGGTTCCAAGCACAACAATCCATCAGAGCATGTAATATCGCCAAGATGTCTGGCGGGAACACTTTTAATGAGATGCATCCAGCTATCCCCTCCTTGTGTAATTACCCGTCTCAGTTTATTTCCAAATAACGAGCTACATCTGCATTAATAATATCATGACTAATTATCGAAATTATTAAAAAAGGCAAGATTTCAAATGATAATGTAAAAAAAACATTAAATATGAAAGATGCCCATTAAAGCGTCCAATGGACCTCCTAAGAAGGACTCCAGCTTGACTGTTGTCTTCTGTGAGGACGCACGATGCAGAAAAGTAGAAATATAAATTCTAACAGCATGTGTGTTTAACCTGCCAACCTCTCTAACAGCAAGCAAGAGAAGTGAGCGTTTCCAGCATGCTATGGGAATGTTTTAATAATGAGGGTAACAAGCAAGTTCAAAGCAGTTTGGTGGCCTGGGAGTTGAGGTACTTAAATATCAGAGTTACATTAGTAGCAGTAGAATGCGCAGTCACCTTGCATCAGAGATTTCGATTACAGCAACAAACTCTAAAAATGTGACTATTAAATGCCTAGAGCAATGAATTGTAACTCTTCATGTGCCAGAGGGATTCATGCTACAGTATAAATCAAGATAGCGAGTGAGGAAATGTAACTTTGCCATATGCCCCATCATCACCTGCCAATCACTCCAGCATCTCCTGGTCCGCAGTAGACCCTCCCAGCTAAATCGTAGGAGATTATATAAAAAAAAAGAGAAATCCAAAAAGAATTTGGGGAAATTCAGACAAAAAGAGGTTAAACCTTGGTAACATATTCAGTGTAAGAAAATAAATTTCCAAGGTTAAACATAACATTTCTGAATACTTGACAAGGTACCTTTCTTGGTTGAATAGACTGCACTGTTATTCTAGAGCTAAAAAGGCTGAGATGTAGCAAAAGAAAAATGTAAACGTATGTTGATGTTTTCAATGGCATTAAAAGCTATGTGTTTTTGCTATTTAGTGCAGAACTGTTTTCTTTTGTTGGAAAAACCTAGCTCCTAAGGAACTCATTTCTGATTTTCGCTCTTATGGATAAAATACGTTATGCAGATTGCGATACTTTAACATGAATTATGTTTTTTTCCCCATGTTTCTTTTATTTCTAATTCCACGTCCATGCATTCAGCATTTTGTGAAAGTTCAGAGAAATTTGTTTTGTAAGTATAGCAGTATCTATAAGAAAAATGTGAACTCATATGCTGAATAATAATAGTACGGTAATACCACAGAGTCAATTAATATTATCTGATGCACATTTTACAAAGCAATATGGCTCAGTACAATAGAATCAATTACGTTCTACTAGAAGCAATGTTATTTGCTTTACAAATCTTTCCTTTTCCCAGTTACCTCCTATTCCGTGCTGTTTTACATGTGAGTTAGTTCTTATAATATGGATGTTTTCTGTATGAAATAAAAGTTAACTCTCTGCATGGTAATTTGTAGCATAAAGTTTTTTATAAAGTGCAATTAGAGATACAATATGTTTACTTTGACAAACACCTGCTTTATGTCTCAAACTGTAGCAATCAAAATGCTCCATAACTGGAGTATTATTGTTGCCTTTCATACAATTACAGGAACATAGAATCAGATAAGAACCATCCATTTAGTTTTATAACCATATGTTTCTCAAACCTTATTCAGTTCTGGGTCTTGTCTTATTTTCAGGATTGTCCTATGTCTATCCCATGAATATTAAAGGGTTCTTCTCACTAGTCTTACCTCTCAACATTTCAGGTTCCCAAAACAGGGTTAAAGATGGGCTAGGCGAGACCCAGCACTTATCTTACCACCTTGCAACACATTGAAGGTGAACGCCAAGACATTAGATCATGTCCAGCATACAGCTTCGACGTGTTGAGAGAAGGCCATGTGGAAGCTGTGACTTAGGTCTGTTCTGCAAACCGGTGCCTCTGATCTCCCTAACTGGTCCATGACGTCCACTGCTCACAAAATAGGGACAGTGGGGCAATGATGCAATCTCTTTGTCAATTACCAATACTTCCAGCGTTCATCAAAGATCATTCACAACAAGGTGAATAAATGATGGTCTGTAAAGTGTGCAACCCCCCCCCACAACAACTAATGATGAAGAAGATGGGAAAAAGGCACATAAATACCCTCACGCGTTTCACATCCTGTGTGTTCTCATAGGTTATTATTTATTACATGACTAGGCTTTAGAAAAAACTTTTGATGCTTACAAAATATTTCTTTCATATGATAACGTGTATTTCAGAAACAAGAGATTCCCACCAATTTGGTGCCTACGCTCATCTTGTGTCCCCAATTTAAAACGCTCAAATTAAACTGCATTTCACACGTTTTGACAGGCAGGATTTTCATAGAACGAAAGAGAAGAGAAAACAACAAAAGGTCGGGATCCCAAATAATAGGCTTGGTAATAGCTGCCAGAGGTTCTAGCTTTTGCATTAAGACTGCGGAACAAGGCTCACAAGGAAAATCTGTGCACTTTTTATTTCTGGTTCAGAGGATTTACATGCTTTCTCTAATGATCTGGGCTGTCAGCACTCAGTAATGCTTCCCAGTCTTCAGATTACTACTCATGCAAAATTGAAGCACTTTTGAGGCAGTTAGAAGCTGCGGAAGAATCACAATGTGTAGGCAAAAGGTGTAATGGTTCTTCTGTGCTTGGTAGATGAGGCTGGGTAATCATGGGAGAAAAATACTGATTGAGATAGCTATTGGCTGTTTGTTTAAGAACATACCCTTGGGTACATTTTTTGATTCTATTAATTTCTTTTCGTTTTATTATCACTGTCAGATCATAATTCCACGTGTCCCATATTGAGCATGGTAAAGACACACTGGAGTCTGCAATGTGAAAGGTTAGTCGGGAACTTCCCCCCCCCAAAATGGCTCTAGTTTGATTCGGTCCTTGAGGTACACGTCCATGAAATAAAAAAGAATAAGGCTCTTCTTGTACATTTATTTGGCATTTAGGAACTGTATTCTGCCACAGACCTGGGATCCTGGCACAAACAAAAATTGTTTTTGAGAGCTCTTCTGTCCAAGATGCTGTCAAGTGAAATATAGTTTTGACAAGGACATCATGTGTGCTGCCAAAATGCATATAAAAAGTCACCGCCTGTCGGGCAATGTATTTTGAGCTTTTTTTTTTACCCTAGTTGAATAACTGATTGTTTTATGAAACCTATGATTACGCCAATTCATTTTAGAATGTTTTAATTGTCTAAATAACAGTTACGAAGGGAGGCTCATCCGTCATCTGTCCAGACTATTATACCCAGGCTTCCAGACAACATACATTTTTCCATATTCTCTCTTCTACCATCTGCTTGTACTTCTTCTTTCGGTTCAGATGACCAGGTGATACCCACAAGAGTACTGCATGTCATTTAATAATATAAATGTCTTATATCTATGCACGACAAACCCTTAACGTGTCAGAAGCAGTGCAGGCCATACTAACAAAGGGATAACAATAATTTAACAATAATAACAGATCATTTATAGTTGGATATTTTAAGACATTTTTGGACTGGGGTCTGTTAAATTACCGAAATCTTAGCAAAATAGTCCTAACTATGGATTTTAACTCCATATTATAATATATCATGCAAAGTTCTATTAGTGGAACATTGAAAAAATATTATAAAAACAAATTATACTATAATTATACTATACAACATTAACTCCCTTGTCATACATTTGATTCCAGTTTGATTCTCGTGTTTGAATATCAGCTTTATAATGGGTAATATAAATAGATATACAACAATAAAGTGATCACAAAACTTTTACTATGATTGCTTAAACATTCTTTTCCTTGCATGTTTCTTTTTTTATCCATTTTTCATTACAACAAATTCTAGTATAAAAGTATTTTATGGTTGTGCATACTAATCAGTAACATTACCATGGTACCACAAAAGCATTTCTACTTAATGACAGGGTATGCTTTCCATGTTTGCAGGCAGTGCGGGACTGGCAAACAGCTCTCTTGTTGTCAATGATGTCCTTCTTTTCAACAACAAAGTGGTTCACCATATGGTTATCAAAGTGTCCTCCACCCAAGTGAGCGTCCTCAGCTGTTGACTTGGATGGAAACATCAAAAGTACCATTACCATGATCAAAAATTAGCACATTTCTCTCTGCTCCAAACTCCTTATCCAAACCATAAGCAATGGCTGCAGCGATTGGCTCATTGATGATGTAAAAAACATGGCCCTTGAATAGATCACTTAACTTTCATATCAAGGGACACAAAAGTAGATGCCCATTGACTGTTTTTTTTAACCCTAACTAAAATGGCTCATGTGAGAGGAGAATATATGAATGGCATCTACACGCATAGGAATGCAAGAACGTTAGTGAGTTTATCATCTAAACAGGGTATACACATTGACTAGAGGATGACATCCTATAATCAAGTCGCAATAGTAAAACAGAAATCTGCCGGTTTACTCTTCTTTTTTGACTCCAACTTATTGACACTATACGTACTTAAAATGAAATGTTGGTGTGTGACAATGCCACATTATGGCAACATAATTAATAGCGAGGACCAAAAAAATAGGTTCTTCTTTTGTTTGATCTATACATTCCCTTCTACTCCTACAACATTGATTGTCTTGCGTATTCTTTTCAAACGATATACCATATTTAAGGAAACACTTATGTGGAAATATCAACCAATCAACTTTAAACGTAAGAAAAAACTGAAAGCATTGAAAAAAGTAATATGTAAGGAAAAGCAATTTATATTGTGCGTTAATAGAATCATCTCCCTTTCTTCCTTATTTTTCTTTGACCTAACTTTCATTTGAGGTTACAGTCAATGGAATGGCCAGGATTCGTTCACTTGACCTTTGTGAATGTCATCGTTGGGAATAATAAAAGAGAAGTCTATAAAAGCAAATTGTATGAACCCATTAGAGTTCCTATAAGACAGTACAATTGGTATACAATTGCGTAAGAATGCTTTGACTTCTCAACCCTAGTGCTGTGATATTACAAAACCTATCTTCTCTATAAAGTATGCGATGGATCCCAGATCTGGCAACTATGTAATGACTATATCAGAACCCAATAAGTGTAACCTCATTCCACAGTGAAAACAAGGAACACTGTCTACCATTTTTGGAACAAATAAATATGTAAAACACTGGATGAGGTACAAAATCACAGAAAAAAAATACATTGATACAATGAAAACAACAAGTGTAACAAACAATACAATAAATGTGATAATAGTGTCCGGTTCTCGTATATGAACTATATTAAGAGTTTGGTTGATAAAGCTGCAAGCAACATATCTGACCAAATGGCATACAACAAAGTGCGTTCTTAATTTGAAACAATGAGCCCACCATGAGATGTTCTCATGGCTTAGCTAATTTGCAGACAGCTTCTGAAAGCTGACACAGACTGGTGGGTTAGTGTAGCCTGAAGCAGCAGTCTGTTCCACAGCTCCTACGGGAGCATGATGACAGTTCTCTTGTGAGTGCAAATATCACAAAGCACTGTGTCAAATTCTAGGCCCTCATATGAGGGCAAATTTACTTTTTTAATAATGTTTGACAGAACTCCTCCTGAACCTGTAAAACCTCTGGAATTTTAACTACAGCCTCCCTTTCCAGTGGGCTACATTTTTACCTTCTACAGTATACTTGAACATGAATCAAAATTGATTCTCCATTTGGAAATGAAATTCGTTGTCACTCACACTCTCTGATACTCTCATTGCGTTCTCTCACACGCTCATTAACCCTCTATTCCCGCTCTCTGAATGTCTCCCTACCTTCTCTGCCAACCTCTTCTTTGTCCCTGTCTTCTTTTCCACAGCTCTGCTTCTTCTCTTGCTTCTTTTTGTTCTTCTGTCTTCTTTCTTTGTCGGCTTCTCCCTGCTATCCGCTCGGTTAACCATGTCTAGTGGATTTTGGCAAAAGTGCGGAGACTCTGGGCATACTCTCTTTCTCCTGATTGGAGGAACGGTTGAGAGACTGTCTCAATGGCTCCACCATTTTGCGGAAGTATTCTGAGAAGGCACAGTAACAAAGAAGGATTTGCAGACAAAGAGAAGTGTTCCGCACCTCTTTCTCCGCAAATCTATCCGCATTATAATGGCCTCTCTAATTACTTTCTCAAAAGGGTGTTCTTCTATTCGGGAGAGGTTATGCCCAAAGGCTCCACCCTTTTTGCAGAAGTGCTCCCGGAGGCCAGGTTAACAGACAGTGGAGAGAAGCGGACGAAGAACAGAAGAAAGAAGACAGAAAAACAAGAAGAGACAAGAGAAGAAACAGGGCTGCAGGAAAGGATACATGGAATCAGGGAGACATTGAGAGAGAGGGTGAGAGAGCATGAATAAGTGTGAATAAGAGTGAAAGGAAATCTGAGCACTCTACCTAATTTTTGTTTGTTTCAATGGTGTCCTTTCTCGCTTTTGGACATTTGTACAAATTGACGAAATTGGCAATTTCTGTTAAAATTCATAAAAATCGGAATGTACAAGTCTATTCTGCAGTTGTTTATTTAATAGCATAGGTGGATGGTGTGTGCACTCCCAGTAGAGTGAACCTGAGCTGGTCTTACCTAAGTGTGTTGACAAACCTAACCTTTTCTCATTACTCATCAGGTACCAAGCAATCACATACCCACATGCTGGGTAGACCAGCTAGACCATGCTCCTCAAAATATGGTAGTATTGGCAGCTGTCTGGTTTACTTATTTCAGTAACTGGATCAATATTATTATATGGCAGACCATATAATTGTTAACAAATTACTATTCTTCTTATAATACAAACAAACAAGGGTTACATTTTTGTCATGTAATAATAGCGTTCTTAAGTGTCTGCCTTCATAGCTGGATTTGCAATTTTTAAAATTGTAGCAAATGTGTATTTTTTATCTCAGATGGCTTCCGTTTAGAGTAAGAGGCATCAGGTCTGCCGTTACTGTGCTCGCGGGAATTATAAACTGAGGCCTGGCAGTGTGGTTCATTATATAGTAATTTTGTGGTCTCTGGGTTTTTTGTTCTCATTATTAAAGGTAAGTCCAACTTTAGTCCGATCATACTGATGAAATTTTTACAATTTAACTTTGGGCCTCGTACAAGCGGCATATACCATTCATTATGCTACGTCCATCGCTCAAAGGGTTACAGTCCAATACAGTATTTAACTTTTTCCAGATTCAGTGATCTTTCTTTTGGTATTCAGAACATATTTGTCACGAACGAAAAGGGTGAACTGCTTGTTGGCAAACAAATGCACTGACATAAGCATCCTTAGTGTGCAGAGATGTCTGCTATAGTTTGTTTTATGGTATCATACCAAGCAGCGCTATAATTCCCATGATAGAGATCTGGCTTCTTCCAAAATACTCTATAAATTAAAGGGACAGTTAGGCCCAAAACTTTTATTACGTACCCAGTAAAGAAAATTACATCACAGTCCAAGTCTCTATGCTGTCTGATGTTAGAATGTTGGATGCCATTCTGCGCATTTGTAGGCACCCAGTGCATTATCCAACTGTGCCTGGGTTCAGTAAACAAATTAGGTGAACTGTTCCTTTAAGAGGACATCATCCAATAGTCTGCAAAATCTACATCAAGTCTATGTTTTTAGATATGCACGCCTGCTATGTAAAGTACTTAACGCCAGTCAGCTCTACCACTGGCTTGACTAGTGTTCTAGGGTTTCTATCAAGACGTTCCATGTGCAGAAAGCACTCCCATTGATTGAAATAGGAGCACTTTCCTGCCAGCGATTGGATGCACGAAATGGACCATGGTAAATGCGTGGAGTTGCACTTCTCCTGAAGGTGAGTACTTTAGTTACTTATAATTCATATTTAAATACCCACAAAGCACTTATATGCAAGCACTTATATGCATTCTTGTTTGGTGAGGATGCCTTGAACATTAGAAAAAGCTTTTTTTTTTTAAGGTTATAAAGGCTATAGAGCTCACGTAGCGCAAAAATTCAAGACAGTGTAAAAAATTTTGCAAAAACGGGATACATTATTATAAAAAAAAAAATCACCATGTGGTGTGATGTATCGCCAAAGTGACACGACAGAAAGAGTGGGAATTGAATAGGCTATTTAGTGATACTACTGACAGCATTTCAGGTTTCTGCCTTCAGCGAAAAAGACTCAAATTTATTAACATTCATTGGAAACAAGTAGTATATATATATTGTATGTGATAAAAAAGCCTGTTAAAGCTGCTCAAACTGCAGAGCTGGTGATTAACATTATATCACCAAGGAGGATGCTCAGGGGGCCTATAATGCAGCTTATTTCCATATTAGTCCCACAAATTTGATACAATATTATGGGATGCTTTAATCAACCTATTTTTCAACTGTATCATTACTGATTTTTAATATAAGTAAAAATTATTTTATCCCAGGGTCAACAATATTACTTTAATTATATTAATATTTATATCTTTGTATATTCATCACTAACAAAAGTATCCAGACCGTTCTCAAATGCATCTGTAGCTAAAAAGCATTTGCCACTCAATGTTCCACTCATAGTCCTCACTATTCCACCTAGCTCCACCAAAATCCAAAGCGCTACCATGTACTAACATAATTATTACATATAGGAGAGCAACGTTTGAGTCCCAAGAACAAACCTGAGGTTTCATCCACCCTTTCGTCCACCACGTGATCCTTCTGATGAACCCATTCACTGTTGCATTTGAAGTAGATTTGAGTGGCAGGGCTTGCTTTGCAGTACAAGTTAACGGGTTTGTTCTTCACAATGTAGGCTTCTTCTGGCTCATTGAGAAAATGAGGCAATGGCTCTGGAGGATCCGATGGAAATGTCTCTGGTAGCTCATGAAAGAAATCATCATCTGTAAAATAGAGGGATACGCTTGGGTTAGGAATAACCTGGCTGATCACCTTGTGCTTTTGGGTGTTTACCTCAATATGTTTTACAGGTTTAAGTTATTTTTTTTTTATTTTGAAATTAAACGTGTTTTGTGGATAATCCAAAACCAATGCACTAATCATTATTTTATTTTACCTTAATAGTCAAGTTTAACTGAACACTTGAGCCATGTATTTATATAGCACGCTGTTTTATCTTCACTACGACGGACGCTTGTTTGTTTCTACTCAAATAGAGTGCCCTAAGATGATCGCTCTAAAAATACCTTGTCATAGGCGAACGAGGCTATGCATGAAAATACATAGGTATTATCAACAGAAGGACTTTTCCTGTTCAAGGTCTTCTTTTCCAGAGCACAGCTCAAATAATAAACATATTTATCAACTTTAGGATGTGTGTTTGTTTTCACAGCTCCAGGATAAATAAAATAAAAATACATATTTCAATGCCATATAACCTTGAGTTAGCATTGATTCGGAATTCTACTTGTGTTTTAGTGTGTTAAGCACAAGGCCTAACCAAATGCTTGACTGTGCACCTAAGACACCCATTAACACTCATCATTCCTATTTTCTTTTTCTTTAATAAAATACAAATTGGAATACAAAATATCATTAAAGATTTGTTTTTAACTTTTATTTTCCTTTCCAGTTGTGTCGGCCTTTACAAATGCCTCAACACGAGTATAATACGCAACAGGAATAGAAGGGATCGGTCAACATGAATGTAGGAGGACGGTCAAACTGAACGGGTGAATTTGCTCAGCCTCATTGAATGGGATAGGTCAGCCAGAATAGGTGGTTTTGGTCAACCTGAATGGATGCCCTTCCGTGGCCACTGCTCTGAATGTAGAGTGTCGGGATATGACATCATATGTTGGCACTTCATGATTTAAAGCAGTCTGTGGAGGCAACCCGCCCTGTAAGCAGCGATGCACCAGGGCTTGCTATAGATATATAGTTAAACAAAGCAAATAAAATGATGTCAATTTTAATTAAGAATGTTACTTTGAACTTGAAAAACAAAAAGAAAAAAAAAGTAAAATTAGGTGAAAGTCAGAAGGCTTAGCAGATCAATACCAGCAGTGCCGTGTTCCCTAGGGGAGAATAAGAATTTATTTTCAATAATTACACCGATAGATTTTTGCTCATGACCGCGCCGTATTTACCGCATTCCAAGGCTCTGCTTCTTCTACGGTATATTCACAACATCATAATAACTGTTTAGCTTCATTTCAAATCTGCTCTAGCTGGACATAAAATCACAATTGTGACGGCATAATCCCTGCTTTGATTTGTTACCGCTATCAGACACAATGACCGTGGAATCTGGCGATTAGAAAGGAACAAAAGAAACGGAGGATCTCAGTAATACAAGAAGGTAGGATTCACTGAGATACACAGCAGCCCATTCAAAGGGAAATTGGTAACAGATAATAAGATATTCATATTTCACAGCCATGTAGAGCTCATTTAGCTATCCTGCCAGGCTGTGCATTTACACTTGAGATTACAGATATAACAACAAAATAAGGGAGGACAGAGTACTGCATTAGCAATCGAGCCACTATTGTAAAGGAAAAAGTCGTCGTGTGGGCTCTGCAGCCTCTTCAGGTGTTCCCGAGACAAGAAGAATACAAGAATCTCATTTTTTGTTTCAAAGAAGCTCGGGCAAACTAGATTGTCTAGCGGCATCATAACAACATGACTGCGTGCAGCAATTTGATGAGGGTAGGAGAGACAGGATGAAGATTCCATTATCAATATGATTATGTTACGGAGTAGACTACATGCTGAAAGGCATAAAGGAATAAAAAAAACAATTTCAATTCTTCTCTCAACATAATACAGGGCTTGCTAACAACTTTGTATATGGAGAAGATCACAGATACCAACTTTTTACATCCATAATGTCACCTTCATAATACTCGGAAGCTCAATGTTGAGCTTCTCTAAGCAAATGATGTCACTGGTATTTTAATAATTGATTTTTATATTATTTTTGCCTCTAAACCATCTGGTTTCTGCAAAAGTATTATATTCCGTGACTATTATTTTTTCTTTTTACTTATATTGCGCCAACAATTTTTGCAGCGCTTCTTACAATACATTTACTAATGGGGAATGTTCCAAATGAATATATGTGTTATAAGAAGCACTGCGAAAATGACACAACTAGAAGTGACAGACTGAAGGCAAACCGATACATTAGATAAAGAGGGCCGGCAAGTTTCTACTTGGAATAAATAAATGATAATACATGGAATCTTGCAATCCAGGAGTGCATTTACCTGTCTAAGGGAAAGGAAAGAAAGGAGGGAAAGCAAAGGATATGGAAGAGGTGGGAGGGAAGTATGTTCTTCATTTGTAATTATTTCTATTGATTATATTTATTATGTAGGTTCTATGCAGGAACTTACAACTGCTGTGGACTACATCTACCCTGGCGTATTACATGTTTCACCAGATCTGCTCTACATGCATAACTACAATTACATACCTCCCTACAGTCTCACTTTTCTTGGGAAAGTCCTGATTTGTGGGCGATTTCCATCACAGCTGATGTAGCCATTGCTTTCGGGGATTACGGGCCAGTTAGGGAGATCCTCTAACCCCCCCAACCGGCCCAGGCAGCTGTAAAATCAATGGCTACATCAACCAGTTACCAATCTGCCTGCTGTATGTTCCTGTTACTCCAAAATTATTACTATTATCTTTTATTTGCATACCACCAACAATTTACAATACATATATATATATATATTCAAGGGGTATGACAAGACGAAAATTGACAGACTAAGACAAAACGATACATTACGTGGAGAGGGCCCTGCTTCGCAAAATAAGTTGATATGTATCACACGCATACAAATACACAGACATTTCTTTGTGCATTTAGTAATGATTACCTGCTCGGCGTTGGATTGCCGATTTAACTATGTAACATCAAGCAGAATTTCCTTAGCTGTCTATAATAAACATATCAATCCATTTTTTTTGAAACAGCACAAGAAAATAGCTGCCTGAGTTAGATTGTAAAATGCAGTATCCATTACACGTGTTCAGTATAGAAAACAGGCTCTATTGAAGGTGAATTTACAAGGGAACGACGAGCCTTCATATGAAATGAATGGTTGGGAAGCTAATTTTATTTGCGTCTATTTGCTTATCACTCTGTGAGATCCTGATGCAGTGTAGCTTGTACTGCTTAGTTAACAGGAAGATCTGTCTACAAGGTTTTTGGTATAATGTTCATATTTTTTAGAGTAACAGAAAAAAAAACATCGGAATTAGAGCAGAAGCTTCTACAAAGGTTTGATATAAAGCACAATATACACAATTTTCAAGCTATGTGTTTTTAATTTACGATGATGTTACTTAAGCAAATGTACGGTGGGATTCTGGAGAACCCCCCATATTGCTATTTTGCATGTAGACGAACACATCTTCTTGCATGTGATATACTTACTGACAGTCCGCCCCAATGCTCTGTGCAGAACCCTGTGCACACGCATAGAAGCGCATCCCATTGCTTTCTTGCCACTCATTGGCTGCTCCAAGCAGCCAATCAGTGACAAGAAACGTCAAAATTTGGTCGAGGAGGGCATCTGTAATATATTGCATGATAAATTGCTAAATCATTGGATTGCTACAGATGTACTAAATGTACAGTACTGATGAAATTGTAAAACATCTCATCCAGGGTCTATAAAAGTTTAGAATTACATTTATCAGCCTGGTTTCTAGCCTTTTTTGCTTTGGTAAGGGGTAGCAGCTTACTACGCCGGCAGGCATGCGGCAATTCATCCGATTGCTTGATATTTGCAGGAAGTTAATGTCCTTTAAACCAATAAATCTATTAGAAGTATAAGTACCATCTGCCAAATCACCATGTCATAATGGATGTCCCGTATACCTTTGTTGAGAACCCAAAAGCTAAGATATTTCTTCACATCTAATACCAGAAGGAAAAGTTCCAGGCATATTCCTTTACATTTAACGTGTTTTCTATTTGTGCATACATTAGCATAAATGCCTATTTAGCAGAATTCAGCCCCAAGTAAAACATCGCTAAATGTTAAGATATATTTTTCCGTCATCTGTAGCCACTTTTTAAATGCTGCAGTAGGAGAATAAATTTGAAACATCTCTTCTCCAACCTATATTAGAAGTCATATTCATGACGTTGGGTCAGAGGAATATTAATTCTCTCAGGATCATTGTGGGTTTTTTTTTTGACACATTAGTCCTGAGGTTGATGCACACCTCTGGCCCACCTTTTAACCCTGATACCTAATTAAAGATGGACATGTGTGAGACCAAAATAAATTATCTTCAATATTTCATAACAATAAGTCACAGCGAGGGTCTCGCCATCTCAATTCTCAATTGAGACCATCTCAATTACCATTTTATTATAGAAGGGCTCATAGATATTGACATCCATGTCTGCTGAGATGCGGTTTATGTCTGTACTTAATATATAAATATCTATACTGTCCTCATTTTGGGGGTGTTACAGTTTAAGGCTTAATAAACATGCATTTATTACAATGCCTAGCTAAGGAAAGAAGATGGATTGTACAATCATTTTAATAAGGTTAAGAAAATTGCCCCATCACAAACTGTTCCTGCGCTTACCCTGAATAATGTTTTTTATTATTTTACCGGTAAAGGAAACCGGCTTGCTCTTAAGGGATACATCAGTCATTAAAACCATGTTTGCTCGCTAAATAAATCATAAACGGCAATTATATATGGCTACGGTGCTACCATGTGTTCCATATTTCCAGATATTTTTCTAGATACCAGGATCTGATAATCTGCATGATACAAACGCAAAAGGATAAAACTAAACAGTTTGAAAGGGTATCGGAATTGTGACTTTGATGACATACGATTTGGTCAAACCATGAATTCTGAATACCAACTGCCATTAATAAAAAGTCCCAAAGACTGAAAATGATGAGATTCACAATTACAGAATGAGAAAAATCTTTCTATACAATGCTTCCATTCCCAACAAATAATGTTGGCCTCTTATTGCAGTTGTGGTTGATAACAATTCTTGGTTTTATTACAAGGTATATTACAAAGTGTGACCCAGCAATAACCCAGACCATAGACCTTCGCACTGCTAACGCCATTTTCTGCTCAGTCAAATGTCATATTTAATCTATGCATAAAACTGTACTTTTGTGTGGTGAACCAATTTACCAATAAAACTCAATACAGGGCTATGAGCTCCGTCATACGTCCTAACCGCGAACACTGCAAATGTTGGCAAGCACGCAACCTCAAGCCTCCCGCTTTAATAATGCGCCGGGGGAAAAAATAGACATTATTTATTTGGGTTAAGATATGCCTTGTAAGCAATAATATATCTCACCTAGGTCCTGGGCCATACCATTCAGGATGAAAGAGAACATACTTCATTTTGTGTAAAAGAAATTTAAAACTTTGTTCGATAGTTTGATATACTGTGATTTTAAATAATTGTAAAAAAATATGTGTCACACTAATATATAGAAATAACTCCAAGATAAAAAAACCCCCACACTTTTGACCCAACCCTCTATTTGAATTAAAGACAAAACCAGTCTTGTTCCCGTTAAGAAAACGGAAATTCTGTAGACACTGTGATAAACTGCTGGGCAAATCCATCATGCTACATTTTTATTCTTAATGCGATACTATTTCATTAGAAGTGGTTATTATTTCAAACTTCTGAAGCCTCTTCAAGTTACAGCAAGACAAAAACCCTGTTGTCCATGAGTAATTTATCCCTGTGGATCTTTAAATTGTGTTAGAAGTCCATTAGCTAAATTTTGGAGGAAAATAATGACATCTCCCAGCCAAGCTTGGCGTGAAAACAAAAAAAGCCTTCAGAAAAATGATAACCATCTTTCTGCTAAACTCCGCAACCAGCTATAGCGAAATATGACCCATGGCAAAGAACTGGAAGTCTTATCTAGAAAATGTCTGTTTGTACACCCGCTGTCAACCAAGCAGACAGATAATATATAGGACAAGAGGAGTCCCTTGATAGCAATACTTACATTTTAGGGATAAAAGGGGCAATTTGTTAAATTCTTGAACAGAAGCAATAATTTCTTGTTATACGTGTCAGGGAAGTACAAGGGCGTTTGCCGGTCATGATGGAACCTAAACATTTATATTTCAAGCGGTTATTACTTTGCATCAAATTCTATCACATCTAGAAAAAGAATACAAAGGAGTACGAGTTTTCTACCAAATGGAAACCATACATTAACGTTTCCTGCCCTCAAAAATCAGAAATCCTCTGGTGGTTGGCAGCCAGATTTTCACTAATGGAGAAGAGGAGGTTCCCAGTAACGGCTTCACTGAACCAGAATTGTGGAACAGAATGGTTAATTAAGGAAATAATGAATATGAAGCTGTAATTTGCTTTTTTTAATAAGACACTGAGGAAGATAAAAGACCAAAATGTGTCTGTGCACAATATGACACCGATCCAACAATGAATAATTTGAGCAAATACAGCTTTCAGCAGAAAATGAAGACACATACGTTAGCAGAGACTTAACCCTATAAATCCCTGCATGCTGTGTGCATTCATTTAAGGGGACTGCTATGTCTATGTGATATATGTCTATGTGATAAGAGTAACATTTCTGGAAAAATTGCCTCATATACTTAATTATGCATTATGTAGGGCCAGCTATAGTATATTACATTTTTCCATCTGCATCTGACCCAACCGTTGAGGTATTTATGTTATTCAGATGAAAACTGAAAATTATGAAAAGCTGACAGTTTTTTCCTTAAACAAGGCTAAGCTGCCCCAACACACAGATTGGCTCTATGGCAAAAATGGGCAAGTGGACTACTGGTCAAAAGCACCCCATACTTAACCTTACTGACACTCGGCTGAATACTCACGCCTGCATGCTGCAAGAGCATAAAAACATAATGTGCATGTGTATCCAGCCGCTGGCCGTAAATAATAATACATAGTTTAAACAGGTGATTCTTATTTAACTATGTATTGTGCAGGGCAACCTGAGCTCCCATTTAAAAAAAGCTCAATTAAGTTGGCCTACAATATAGTTGGTAATTTGAAACGGCAACTCTCCTGGCTTACTCCACCTTGGTGAATAAACATCCAATAGGTCTAAAATGAATTTAGACAACCGCTAATTAATACTTGAGAAAAGAACTTAAGTAAGACACAGCAGAAGAAGAAGAAAAAAGCTAACTTTATTCAGAGACTTCCTATACTGGTCACAGACTTCAATGAATTGGATCTCCAAACCAGACAGTGAAGAATAGGGCTTGACAATTGAACAAATTTTGCTTCCAATTTGTTCAGACAAAACAGATTTGTTTTCAAAGCAATTATATATGTGTGATTTCTTTGTGCCATATTCTTATTCATCTCCTGACAAAAGCACTATTAGGCTGTCACCCATGATCAGCTGAAGGCACTGGGAAGCCGGGTCTGTGTGTGTCTAGTTGTTCCAAGTCACTATAATCTGAATAATGGCATAGTCACAGTAAAGACTCTTTCATTATTTATTTCCTTGGCTTGCTATAAAGCACCGTTATTACTTAATTGTGACAGAAAGAAACATCAGAAGAAAAAAAATCCATAATCCCTTTATTGGATTCTCTCGTAAAAAGATACGAGCAGAGGATTTTATATGAATTGCTAAAACCCACCTTGCACTAATAGAATATATATATATATAAGTATATATATATATATATATATATATATATATATATAATATATATATATAATATATAGCCTGTCCTGCTCGATTGCTCAAATCAGACTTTTTAAATAAAAAATCCTCCTCTGCCAAACAGTCACAATGGATAATTTTATTGGCCTTTTACCCTGCAGGAAAAAATGGCAAAACACAAAATTCTCAATATTTAATATGCCACAGCTGCTTTGTGAGATAATCTAGAAGAATATAAAATGACAATGCTTGTTAGGGTGATTCTGGGGGAAAAAAAAAAGTTTTATTATTTAATAGCCAGGTGTTGGCTAAAAGACGACGTTCGCTTTACGATCTCTCAAATTGGGAGCAATAATTGGGCAAAGTGAATTTTTTGAAGCACGTGACCAGCCTTCCACTTCTCATGGAAGATTACTTCATTTTTGTTATTCACTTCCATTCACGCTGATGAGCCGGGCTCAGACAGAGATTAAATCATCCTGACTAAATGATAATGAAACATTTTATTTATTTAGTGCGTGCTCTACCCAAATAATATCTGCAATGCTCTCTTCTTTACTCGGAGTAATCTCTTACGATTGCAGTGCCAGTGTCTTTGCAAAGAGATATTAAATCTAAATCTAATCTGGCAGGAACCCAGACATACACAATTTGTTTTACACATAATTCAGATGATGTCGTAGTCCCGAGCACTATATTTCCATTCTACAATTCAGGCTACTCTGGGAATTTGTATAATGGGGAGATCATGAGGAGGAGTTTTGGCAAATACCAGAGGTTAGGGATTATGATGTTTGGTCCATTAACCTCATTGGAAGGAATGAGCGTGAATTTGCGTGCCGCAGGTATTAATTGGGATACTTGTGAAGTAGGGAAAAATAAACTGTCTTTAGTCATGAATGCGGCAGCCGATGAATGTCAGAGAGATGTTAGGGATAATAGGCACATTATATATATATATATATACTCATCCAGTATTATATGTTTTACCTGTAGTTGATCACAACTCTTTGATTAAATATATGTAAAGGGGTAATTAGATGACACTAAGCAATGTTTTTGTTCCTCCAACACTGGTTTGAAGAGAAAATAGTTATGTTTTTGCCTGGTTATTGTTAGGGAATCCTTTTCTTCCCAGCCTCAGTGCAGAACTCCCCTTTGCGTCTCTTAGCTCGGTCTCCAATCAATACACTACCTAGTATGATGGCATTTAAATCAATACCTAGTGCATGCATGACTTTATCCATAATTACAGGGGGGAAAAGCAATTTGTGTTATTACGTTTAATAGCTACAAAAACAACTGGACAAATCACCTGTGACAAAGGTTTCTTCACATGTAATGTCTTGTATACGCTAACAGAAACCAGCTAAACATAAATAATATTTGCTGATCATTTGCTTTTTATGAAGATGGCAATGGGATACCGCAACAGCCTTCCGATTCTAAACAACTTGGAAAGCAGCATACCCACTTTACCTGCTGTTCATAAAGTGGCAACAGGGATAAGAAGCAGTTGCTTTCTTATGTAATAGCTGGATTCTGACTTCATGCTTTCAGTGCTTTGCAGTCAATTCCTTTGACCGTGTTGGCCAATATTTGGGATCGCTCCAAGGTTGACCCAGAGTCTCTGGGTAAAACATGGCTTCCATAGGAATTTAGGTAACTTCCTCTACCTATGCTTACTCTCCACTCACTGCCCAATTGTGGCTGTCTGGGGCTAGCCTTGTCACACTCAATCTAGCCCTGTTCCTGGTATTGGGATAAGACCACTTCATTTCATACATAACCCTTACTGTGTTGAAAAACATGTGGGAGTTTGAAAGGAACCAGGAAAAGTGTGTCTTAAAATACAGCGCTTCAGATCACTATGTAGGGCCCAAATGGGATATTAAAGACGTGCGGTGTCAGTATGACAATAATAAGCTTCAACAGATATATTGAGAAAGTACACTGCATGTTCTGGAAAGTGGTCTTATCAGCATAGCAACTCATAGGAATAATCTATTGACATACCCTCAACATATGAAGTGTCCAGATCGGTACACCTGTGGTGGGGGGTGTAGTTAGGTAGCCGCCAATGTAGGGACTACCTGCCGCCTTTACCCAAAGAGCTACATTGCAGGCCAAACAGGGCTGGTGGGAGCAGCGATGGAGGCTTCTGTTGAAACAGTAAAGACCTCCGTGGGTTTTACAGCTCCCTGTGTGGTCCGGGAAGATCAGGGAATCCCCTCAACCAGCCCATGATCCCTGTTGCCCAGGGAAAACAGGACAGCGAGGTAGCTACACGGGACAGTCCCCAAAAAGCTAGGCCTGTCTATACATAAACGTAAAATGTAGCACTAGTTTTACTAACAATCAGTTTTTAAATGTGCAGACAATCCGCTAATGGATTCAACAGACTAATAAATAACATTGATATTTACTCGAAAGAAAATACCGTTTTATACATTTCTTTGATATGTACATATATTTCATTGAGTAGAATGGAAGTTCCTTATTTAAAGTTATCAGCCATGGTATTATGAAGTACTGATTTGGGATTTAAAGAGAGAAATGCCTGTGACATTCGACTGCGCTGGCTCTTGTAGTAAACTTTATTTTACGAGCAGAATCTCTGCTTGCCACAGAATTATTTATTGAATGCAATAACCAAGTTCAAATATGTTTACATTCACTGTTAATTATTTTTACTTTATCTGCTTTTGGAGGGAAGCAGTAAAAAGAAATTTATGGATCCTTATAAATATGAATTTCTCCAGAAATTTGTTTGATAACAAAAATGTTTCCACAGACTCTGATACTGAGGCCGTTATATTTTCTCATTTATGTGTGTAGTGAGGTATCGGGAAAACATGTATAAATATGTTTAAATGTGTTTCATAGATTGTTCTATAAAAATCATAGCTAATGCATAGATTTTATATGCAGTTTACATATTCGTCTCTTCCATCTTTACAGAATGGCAAAATTAAGGGGTAAACACACCTCAGTAGTAGTAAATCGCTAGCAAATCACCTGCCACTGAGTATCTTGAGTTTCTGCAAGATAACATGCAAAAAGAGGATGGGATGCTCACCAAGAACAGACAGCCACTTTGTAGCCGGTCCTATGGTGTGTCCCCGCTTGGGAGCTGACCACTGTTGGGTTTACGGGGTTCTAGATGGAGCTTGATCCAAGAAGGTTTTGCCTATTAGTTAGTGAAGACGTATGTAAAGATTTTCCAGAATGTTCAACTTAGGGCGGTAATTAACAGCTCCAATTAATTTTGTGCAAGTTTAAGGAGTTATACCTGGGAGCATTCTTAATGAGATGACCATGGGATGACTTGGATTAAAAGCTCCTCGATAGTTAATATTCAACTTTACTTTAGTCAAATGTTGGAACACTTTGAAATCCTAATTTGTCAGATCAGAAATCTATCCTTAGTCACGTTGCCTGGCTTCAAACAACTGTTTCAAAGAAGCGCTAATTGGAAGGCACAAATGTCTTCCTATCAGTGTAGAATCAGATCCTTCAGATGACACATGATGAAGATATTTGGTCTCAGAGAGTTGTGTCCTTGGATTAAAATTCTCCAGGTTGCAAGGCCTGAAATAATTATCTAGTGATCCCTGGGTCTATCTAGTGTTATTCCACTGTACTACAAAACCACTACTGTGTTACCACTGAATATACTACTGATATGAGTGTGTATCCCTAATTCGTCTGGTTTCCAGCTGTCAGAAAAGATCCAAAAAGACAACATTTAAATAACGCTATAATGTTCTTACATATCAAAAGTAATGCAAGATAAGGTATACCGGTAATTATATACGCAAAGCATATGTCATGAAGAATATAATCATTTGATTATTTTTTCAGCACTGCAAAGATATAAAACAAAAAAAAAATATTTTGCACAATTTATCCTCCTTAACAATAGTCTCCTCACATCACAGCATCACATAAAGGTATAATACACAAAAACATATGTTGCGCAATTTCGTAACCATAGAGTCTTCTTGGGAATAGATTATAAAGCCTTGGGTGCTAACACTGAAGGATAATATTAAGCAGCATCTACTTCAATTAAATACATTTACAAGGGATATAGCCCCATTCATATTGTCGCTTTTAGCATTAACAAACACAGCGCTATTCTTCATGAACATCTACACCAGCCGAACCATGTAATTATATAAAGGACTAGCCACACACTCCTGTTGGATGCTAATTTGGTTGCGCTTGCTAAGAGAAATTGCTATTGACTGCTTCCATTAGGAAACTATTGACCCTTTTCAAGAAAGGGAAAACCAGGAGACACATACATATTTCATCTTTTCAACGTCAAGCTGGAATAGGCAGTGAAGAGGATACGGCTTATTTAGGCTGAAATTAAAATATTGCAGGCTACATTACCTAGAGTTAATTGCTTAATCAATTTAAGAGAACAACTGTTCTCGATTTTGGGGAATGCGGTTTCATAACCGTATGACACCAGAGGTATTGGCAAGAGGATTGTTCTAAATTAATTTTAAGTGCATGATGTTAAAATCTACTTTATAACCCCCAACACTTTAGATGGCAAAGAAGGACACATTGTTTTTAAGGGTAGGGCTTTACTTTGACTTTCTATGTAATTTGAGGACTTTTTAATAGTTATTTATGTAACCAAGACATTAACAATAATTTCTATTAGATATGGAATTTAATAGAAAAAAAAATCCATATACGTTATTGTGACTTTTATGGCTGTAGATGGAATTCAATAGAAAAATAGTCTATATACTTTATTGCGACTTTTATGGCTGTAGAATTTAATAGAAATTTTATTCTTATTATATAATTTTCAATTAAAAAAAATCGGTACATGAAAATTGTGTGGTTATATTAAACATTTTTTGGGTGTGGTTTCTATAATCTTGTAATGATCTAGGGCTGTATGAAAAAAAAAAACACTTGAATACTAGTCTAAGTAATGTCCCAAAATAGCATAACAACATTGAACATTTTGGGTATTATTTTCAAACTACTTTTTTTTGACCAATTGCCATAAAAAGTTATTAAAAAAAGTTCTATTTTCTAAAATTCCCAACTGGAAAGCATAATATGTTGTTTTTTGTGGTTACAAACTTTGTCAATCAAGGTGATGTGGTTACAGCCTATGATTTTTTTTTATTATTTGGCTCTAGTAGAGCAGGAACCAAGAATAGAGACTTGGATTTAGCACCCTGAGCTGGCACTTGAGCAAAGCCATATTCCCACAGGTAGAAACACAGCTTCACCAGGGCTCTGGGTTGAGGTCTTCAACAGAGGAGCAGCACTTCGTCACAGCCACAAGCCCCTATAAAGATCAGGAGAGAGGGTATGCAAAGCATCCTTCTCAAATTCACATACACTGGAAGGATGTCTAGCCTCTGTAAAAGAGGAGAGCTTAAGCTGATTTCATTTCGCTTCCCACTCATGTTCCTACCTCTCTGTATTAATTTACGCTTGTTAACAAGGCTAACCTCTTGCTTCAAAACCACGAGGCACTAATTTGGAAAGAAACTAAGCACTATCTGATTGAGTTTACAAACTTATTAAAGAGCTGCATATGTCACAAAGTGCGTGGCCTAGCCAAATGAGAAGAATATAGAATGTTTTAGAAATGGTGCAGAACAAAAGGAAATAGTAGGTAATTTAAATGAGTAGCTATAAGTAAATCTTTCTTTTTTAGATGCTAGAGCCACTTCCAAGTGATTGAACATAAAACTCTAGCAAATACAGATATTCAAATATTAAATTATGATTTGGTCTCATATAAACCAACACAAATAGGCGCCTAGCTACCAAGAAAACATGGCGGATGGGCAAAAACATTATAAAGTAATACTTTTAGGAAAAAAATATGGGAGTGGCTGCTGTTGGATCGATGGCCGTTAAAGTGGCTTAGTCCTAGAGCTTCAGCTTCATCAACACTCTATATCATCCCAACCCTGGGCATTGCTGTTGGCGGCTCAACGATGCCCCTCACCTTCCTGCTCTATAAAAGCTACAGCCCTCTATTACTAAATATATAGAGTTGCATTCCTTTATTTGAACGTTTAAAAGTAAAAAAAAATAGCAAGTTAATGCTAACATCCCTTAATGTGTACACTATTGTATTTAATTACTCTTTTAAAGGTGGTTTAAGTATTACGGTTAAAAGACATTTTGGAGCAAACCTGACTGTTGCTAATAAGTAGTCTTTATAATGAATGGAGTGATGAACAGTTACGATAATACAGACGCTTCTGGATTTACCCTTCAAAGAACGGCTGTAACAACACAAATTACAAAACAATTTTGCCTTACCGCTAAACAGTAGATAATATTTTAGCCTGTGCACTTTTAGACTACAGTAGGTGTCCTAGTATTCATCACCGACAGATGAGAAATTTAATTAGTTAAGGCTTTTCAAGTGCTTCGGCAGTTGCCTTAACCCATTTATTCTTGAGTGGCACAGGACATGCTATAGTATACTGAACAGCAGTAAAACATATCAAAAGCAGGATTTATTCTAAATATTTATAGAATATATAAAATGACATAGGAACTAGAGAGGTTTCTTCTGTTTATGTCATAAATCAAAGTGGAACACTTATTGGTATGCGTACTGGTGTGACTTAGGGCGTAATGGGGACTTCCTTTGCGTTGTTGCGACCATTTAATAGTTGTTTAATTAATGGAGACATTTACGAAAAAAGGAATGTATTTCATTTATAAACACATGTTCAGCTGTTCATATGCATTTGTGGATGTTCAGGGCTGTAGAATACAATACACTCATACCCACCAGATGTTCTCAGCTCCAAGCAAAAGAGGAACAGAGGGACTTGTGATCCAAAGAGCATATCTGGGAACTTGGTAGATGTGAACTGGGTCTCGGGTGAAGCATTTTTAAGCTCCAGGCAGGGAAGCGTCATTCTATCACTCAAATCAGGTTCTGCCCGCTCCTAGATATTTTCTACCTACTGCTGCCTGATGTCCAGCTACTACTATGGCCACAACCCCAGAAAAAGGAAACTACAGGCAGCTAACCCTAGGAAATTGCAATATATGCCATTGAGGGACTGTTCTTAAAACGGGACACTTTTGCAGTTAGAGTCTTTCTTTATAAGCAATGCTTGACAGATGTAGGATATGTTTCTATTAATGTAAGGAATATTTACAAGAGGATGGTAGATAAATAAAACAGTACCATCAGAAAAATCAAACACTGATGGGCGGACTAGATGCCACCAAATTTTACATCTCTATATTTCTAACCCTTGCCCAGAAATGAACACTGAGCTGGATACATGCTATAATTTTATACTTTTTAAATATAAAATGGTTATTTGTTGGCTCATGAATGCATAATGTCCAGTATATGTCATATAGAGTTCTAGAGGGTGGTATTGTTGGCAAATGCATGCATGTGACAAATGACCTACATTGACTGCTATGGCCATTCACAGCAGGTTTGCTAATCTGAGCTCAGATTCTAGTGCCAATTGTTATTGACTATAAATGGTAACTATGAAGCTGCATTGTCTACTTTAAAGGGAAGACTCCTCTGGGATTCTGAGTTCAAGTTCATTTAAACCTTAGCAAACTTTACATTTCAAACAATATCTTTAGGGACCTGGAACAGGATTAAGCTTCCAAATCCATCATCATTGATTTTGTCTCTGTGCTACTGGGACACATTAAGGTTATGACATATACTAAAATAGCACAGAAGCAAATCCATCCAAAGTAGGATAGCAATGCATTTTGTTCTAGTCTTGCAAAATATGTGTTTTTTAAAGGGTTAATTACGACACCTGCAATGTGTCCTTTTACCTAATCTCCTAGTTCCACCAGATTTCTATAGTCCTCAATCATTTTATATGGCCCACAATCTGCAATTAAGCCAGAGAGACTAATAGATGCTTACATAATAAATACAAAAAAATCTAATATTAACAAGAAAAAGTAATATAAAAACAGACAGATGTATTAACAAGAACACATGTAAGGATCCATTTGAAATCACATGCATTCATATTTCTATAGCTGCTCTTTCTGCTGGCCCACCATAGCGGTAACTGCTAGGGTGGGATGTCATCTGTCACCTTCAGTAAAAGTGACAAGAGTCATTGCTGGCAAATTTTGGAGATTATTCTTAAAAATAGAAATATAGTAAAAAACAAAAAGCGAAATAAATTAATGGAGTGGAAGATTTTCTTTGATATGATTCTGTTAAAAACAGATGTGGGACCATCATTAAATTCTGTCTTTGTAGAAAATTAGTTTGCTAGTATCCAGTGACATATTCATAATCGTGTTGCCTTAGGCCTGACCCAGGGCAGCATCCCCCGGCCACCTACTCTGCATTGGCTGTCCCCATTACCGAGGACTGGAATGTGATGTCACATCTTGGTGCTCCATCTATTAATGGTGTACAACAATTAATAAAGCACTATGGGGGTTATGCCAACTTTGTACAGTCCTAATGCAATGATAATAATGTGTAATGAGCCGGTTGGAGAGAACTTCCTTGCAGCCAGACCATTGGGCAGCGGCAGAGGGGCTCCTGGTCATGGGCGACCTAGGCCAGAATAGGTCACGGTTGATATTACTGTGCATTGTGTGGGCAAACACATACCTTCCAGCAGGAGAACCTCACTGGGATTTGTCCTTCATTAAGCATAGTAAAGTTGGTTAGTAAACTTAAAAACATATATGTCTCTGCTAAACTAGTATTTTTATTACATTATATGTAATAGAATTTTTGCATGCCCAATGTGGAACTTAGATAATTTGTTTCCAAGAAAATAATACGCTATATCAAGCTAACTAATGACCTATTTTGTTGCCTTAGATGTAGTGAACGGACGTCAAGATAACTAATCCCAAAGCTAAGTATATGGCGTACAAGAGGAAAATTCCCAACTTCTCACTGTGAATCAGATTTTTACTTCTTTTAAACCAATTTAAAAATGCTAGCTATAATCAGGCTATATTCTAACCTATATGGTAGGTATAGCCTTCCTTTCGCATCATGTTGTGAAAAGAGGTTATAATACACAGAATTATATGTAAATTGATAGACATATACAAGCACAGTACATGAATACCGGTACATCTTTCCTCCATCATGCAAACCAAAGCCCCCTAGAACAATTTAACAATATGGTTCACTGTGCAAACTCCAAAAACTATATATTTTAACATTAAACACAGAACAAAAGGATTTTTTTTTTTTTATAAAGTTCACCGTAAATCATTTTCCGGCGATGGGGAGAACATTATGGACATCCTAAGTGCAGTTCAAAATAATTTGCCTTTAACAAACATTTTTTTTTTCTCTTAAACCTCCTGCGGCCAATATGAATAATGTCACTGCTGTACAACCCTTGTCAGCTCTAGCTCCAATACCTAGAGGAGAATAATACAGCACAGCCAGTATCTTAAATTTACATTACGGATGTAGCACACAGTGACAGACTGCAATTAAAGGGGAACTCCCACCAATTTTCAGTTTTCTACACTTATTTATATCATCAGAAAAAGTCTTAAAGACGAAAAACAGATAAACGCACTTAAAATCTTGCATGTGTGCTCCATAGTGTAATTTATGTGCAATACATTCAGTGTTTGCCGTTGTGCTATTGTTGGAACAATTGGCTTCTCCAAAAACAGAGGATCATGGGTAGGTAAGTACTCATTATATTGAATATGGATATTACATACGTATTACTTATGGGGGAGAACCCCTTTGAGACAGACCAGTCACTTGTCTATAGCACTACCTTTTAGAGGGAAATGCGGGGCAAACATGTATTTTAAAGCATTTAGTAAGATTTTTTTTGGAGTGGGGAGATGTGCCAGGGATATAAAGTTTGCACCTCAAATATCCTTTTTTAGTTGATTTTTTTTTACAAACTACACAATATTGGGCGATATAACGGACAAACAACACAAAAACAGATATCAGACTAACTATACAGTATTAATTTTAGGGGTTGTATTAATTGTTGCCAGTAACTGAGGGTCTTTAGTTGAAGTTGATGCCTTTCATTGGCCCACTATAGAAAAAAATGTAAAGTTAAATAAGCTTTTGGGACCTCAAGTGTTCTCTTCTTCAGATGGAATAGAGGTATGCACTTTGAATGAAATGACGTCATTTTATATTACGCTAATTTAGCTACAGCTGACTTTTATACTGCACACATAAATTGGGCTCATATATATTTTAAGCAAAACTCGCAAGTAGATTCAGCTCTGCAGTCGACCTTTTCCAAATATTTTATAAAGCATATTCTTTTCACAGACCTTCCAGCGTTTTGATTATGGAGGGGAAGTACCCGCATACGTTTTAGTTTCAAGACATATTGCCTGTTCACAGTACACAATAGCAGCATACACCAGGATAAAGAAAAATCCTGTTTTTACGACTGTCGTAGTCTTTTCTTGAGAGAGCTTTAAACAGCAATAGCAAATTCTCTCAAAGGCTTTCTGTGCTAGGATAAACTGTTGTTTCGTGTAGGATGAATGCATATATTAGCCTGTTATTATAGCACTGCTTTCCACCGGCTGAAACAAGCCTTGGTCTCAATAATCCTGAATTGCGTATGATTGCATAATGAATATACTGGACTTTTACCTGTTCTTGGTTAAGGTCCTCAAAGAAAGTCTGACTCATATTGCAAAAAAGGATAAATAGCCACTGTTTTTTTTTTCGTGATTGGAAAATGATGATCCCGTTTAAGCCAGCACTTTATCAATGTTCGACCGCACATAAAAGAGAGACTGAGAAGCTTCCCCAAGGTGCAATACTCTTGACAGGTTAGCTGTCAAATGCCCCATTGTCCAAATTATACCTTCGCTGTAGATTTCCTCTAAGAAAGCACTTACTGCAGCACCCTGTTCTCAGTCCTGTGTCACACATCATTGTCAGTTTACAGGCATTACCTACTGATTAACTTACTCAAGACACAAAACCCTCCGTCAAAGCTCAGTTCTCAATATTTAGTTTAAAAAAGAACACGAGTGTTCAATATTTTGTTGACAAGAATGAAAAACAAATTACTGCAGCCTGCATTAAAGAAAAAATCCATAATACAATCATTTGTAAAAAAAAAAAAAAAATTGAAAAAGTTTAATAGAAATGTTCACTCAGAATGGCAGAGGTTCTAGGCAGAGTCTCTCCCCCACTACAGACTGAGAAACAGGAAAACAACTAAGAATTTTTGTAGCAGCGGAAGACAGAAAGAAGAAGATGTAGAAGTAGAGCTGTGCGGCCTTGAGACAGGGGCACAGAACGGAGAAGATAGGGAGATATTCTGAGAGTGTGTAAGAGAGTGAATGAGAGTGTGTGAGAATGTGAAAAAGCATGAGTGAGTGAATGAAGGTGAATGACAAAGAATTCATTTCTGAATGTAAAAATTATCCCAATTTTTGTTCTAAACAAATGGCCGAGAAATTGAATTAGTTGTTTTATTCGAGTAGGACTCAATCCGTGTACAATTCCTTGCCGCCACAACACCAAAGAGGAGGAAGCATTTGAGCTAGCTCACCAATCACTCTCTCCCACTCTTGACAAGCCAGTCTTTGGATTCATCTTAACCCAATTCTGGTTCCTCCAGCTTTAATTTAAAATATATTTGTCTTTTTTATAAATTATTCTGCAGGACAAGAGCATATATATATTACTATACCTATACACAATGGCTGAGCAAAGCTTTACATTTTGTTTCCACATTATTTTCTATATTTAAGAACTTCCATCTATAAATGCTTATTGCAGTAGTTTCCCTAAGGTTACACTAATGAAGCGGCATCTTTATGAATTTCTCCTTAACACTTCTTAAAGCCAACATTCCAGTGTGTTCATTAAATGTTTGCTTATTTATTCTAAATGAAGAGCCTGTGACTCGAGCTCTTGCATATCATTATGTACGTGGACAGCTGTTTGTCCAAATTACAAAGAATTTTATTGAGTATGAAGAACGGATTTCAGGCAATCTGCTGTCATAATGCGCTCCTTATTGCAGAGACCATCTCCAAGCCTCAAGGCTCGGAAGCATAGTTTTGAATTTAAACAAGACTCAAATTATGATAATAGTGAGCCATTATGATTTGTTCTTGCCTAGTTACACTGAGAAACAGGAATTTAACAATATGTTTTAAACTTGTGCGCTAATCATTGACTCATAAATAATATTCCTTTAAATGTGCGGGTCCATTAAGCCACTGAAACTATTTTGCATACATTACTTTTACAAGTGTTATGGCAGTTTCCCCTATTAAAGCATTTAAAAAGTAAAAAAATGTGTTTTAATACTACGAATGCTGTGAATGGACCGTTTTAATCTTACGTACAAAAAAAAATAGAAGTAAAAATAAGAACACTGTGGACGTAATGCAAAAAATAAATTTGCTTTCACGCTCAGCATTTGTGCTAGGAGTTTTTTGGTTTGGTACTGACATGAGTTTACCAATGGTAAGCTGAACCCCCATGGTTGAGATTTCCTATTCTGAAATTGAGAACCAGAATACAGGTGCTAAAGGTCAGGATGTTCATGGAAAATCACTAACAACCTATTTGAACTCTACGGGACATTTTATGGAAAACGTGCAATTGTGTACGGCAGAAGAGGACCACCTTATAAACAAGATGGACCTCAGAAACCTGATTTGCCAATCCCTTGGTCATGTGATTGCTGAGATGACCAATCACATCTTTACATCTCTAAAGACAAAGCCAGTGTTTATCTCACACTTATTTGGGTAAGATTAAGGATGTCCTTTAAAAGTGTTTAGCCACACGTAGATCCACATCTTCTGGTTGTTGGGCATTCAAAAGCAATACCCTTCTGATTGTCCCTAAGCTTAGGTCCACTGAAAAGAAAAAAGTTTCACGTAAATATTGCCTAAAGTCTGCTTTATTCATGACCTCCCGGTGGCTATATGTGAAATTGCAGGTAAAACACTCAAAAAAGGCTTCCGGTGTCCGTCTAAAATCTTTACGCTTGGAAAGCCTTGGAGGCCACCATCCACCTACCTCGACTAGGTCTCAGTAAATACTATAGATACTATCGATAGTTGCATGCGATGTGGATATCAGTTGCTAATAATTAAATGAAGAAAGATTTCTGATAAATCTTAAGTGCAAAAAAAGACAAAAACAAGCGCTTAATAATTTTTGTGGACACCAATTCAATAGTGTATGACAGTATTTATCTTCACAGGAAATGAGAGAATTTCCAAGGTTAATTACCTCGCTTTCACATAATTGATATTGGCAGGGATTTGGCTGTTTATAATTATGAAAATAACAAAATTCATGAGTCATAAATTCCATAATGAGGGGTGCTAGTTGTGTACATTCTGTGCCACTGTTAAGTCAGGAAAACAAATCTGATGTATTAGGAACATATGAGAAAAAAAAATAATTAAAAAGTTTGTCTAACAAATATTAGTGTTTACTAAGTTTTTTAAAGTTTTTTGTGTTCCCATGGACTGTTATAAATCATTTAAGCAATAAAAGTATTTTTTTTTCTTTAACGGAAAAGGGGAACCATATTCTTTGTATACTAGCTCAACACTTAAATCAAAAGACTTTATACGTTTTCATTAAAAAAACAATATGCGCATGTTCAGCTGGGGAGCAGCT
The DNA here is from genome assembly GCA_009364415.1 of Spea multiplicata. Classification (NCBI taxonomy): domain Eukaryota; kingdom Metazoa; phylum Chordata; class Amphibia; order Anura; family Pelobatidae; genus Spea; species Spea multiplicata. Next base: position 100,252 of record VKOC01001279.1, on the reverse strand, counting down.
TTCAGAACAACATCAAAAATGTTTCAGTCACCGAGTAAGTAGGTCAAGCAGAACTAAATAAAAGGGCAAAGATTAACCGTGCTTGCAACCAATACATTCAGACTACACATCATTACATCCCAAAGCACAGCAATGCAGTAAACGAGACCCATTCAGATTGGGCTTCTCTTGGCAGTCCAAACTGTTTTCCCACTCCGCACCTTAACATATCCTGAAGTCACAATGTTAACAGTGTGTTTGGCCTTTTCCAATTATTTCGTCTGGATGATCTCCTGGGTCATCCAGATGGGTTTGTCAGGACCATCCTGAACCCAGTCGTTGGTTTGTGTCCTTGCGTCTCCACATTTGTCCCACTGATCCAAGACAAAGATGAACGTTGTGCACATGAGTCAAGCCGAGTTAAATATCAACAATGTGTGAATGCCTGGCTAAACTAATACCAACAATAGGTCCATGGGCCTGACATTGCCTCTGGGGTCACCCTGAAAGTTGGATGGTAGGCTAAATATACTCAATTTGCAGCCCACTTTCAAGATCGTCTTTGGGCACCTATGCAGTAAACTGTGAGCCCAACCAACTTGACCAGGGGTTGAAATACTTTACAAAATGCATTCAAAACAAAAACAACGAGCCACAAATATAACAGTGCTTCTTCTGTATGGTTCAGTATTATATGAATATCACAGGGGTGGAGGATAGCATATATAATTCATGTAAACGGAAGCAATGTAGCAATGTAATTGGGCAATTAACACAAGAAATGTTACAATCACAAAAGTTTCACGAGACAAAGATTCCTAGAAATATTAGCTGCATGAAACTAAATGTGACTATAAGGCTACGGACACGTTGGCATTTCCGTAATGTCAGATAAGGCTTAAATAGCAAAACTGTTTGTGGGGTTTTTTTTTATGTTGCTGGCCATTTAAAGCAATAGTAAGCTTTTTTTTAAAAAAAACCCTTTAATACAAGGACTTTGTTACAAAAACAAACATTATAAAATAGCAAGAGTTCCTAAAATTATTTTACACTTATCGTAAAGAAAAGCATCCTCGGCCTCCACTTCGTAATGGTTTGTAAGTTTCTGCAGCAGCTTCTCATTGAAATTTGGAGGTGGCCAAAGAACAAACCGTTCTGAAATATGTTGTAATGGTTGCTGGCCCTTTAAGATAGTATGGGAGTGTAGCTAACCATTACCGACATTAGCTCTAATTTTATTATCACAACCCAATCTGATATTTAGCCATTAGCTTTAGCGTCAACATGGCTCGGGTGTATCGCATTCCATATATATATATATATATATATATATATATATATATATATATATATCTATATCTATATCTATATATATAGATATATATATATACACAACACTGACAGCAGGAAGCTAGAGATCTTCACGATAGCCAGTGAATACAAATTCAAACTCCCCGACATGTAATGATGGCCTGTTTATTGCTAATCGACCACATAATATGCAGCAGCAGGGGTACACAGCCGACAAAGGAGACATGGTGAAGACCACCTCACGCGTTTTGCGCTTAACTTACTCATAGGTTGGGTATTAACTGGATTTCTGGAGAAAGAGGACTACAGAAGACTCAATACTGACCTTACCTGCCCCGACCCACCTCTATTCTGCATCACTTCTATTACATTAAGACCAGGATGCATGTTTTGTCTAAACAAAAGACCGTATATATGTGTGATAAAATGAATTTATTCTTCTTATCAATGTCTCATAAAGAGCTAATAGCTAATAGATCACAACAGCACGTAACAAAATCCTCATAATACCTGCCCCCTAGCCCCACTTATTTGAAATGTTGGGAGGTATGGCTTTGATTCGCTTCTGAGCTCAATGAAAAACATGAACAGCTGATCTTTGGGACCAATTTGTTTGTATCCCTACTCATTCCAAGGCAGTTAGAGAACATACGGCTGGGATTGAAATCCATTTTTGTTTTAAAGTAATATACCGCTATGTCTCCGCCATTAATCATACCACCCCCCTCTCAATGGGGATATTACCGACATTAGTGGGAACAACTCGTCCCTAACTATGGATTTGGAGAGAAGTAAATAACTCCCCTGAATCTCCATAGATTAGATTACCACTGTGTCTCTACACTCCGTAAGAACCTGATACACACCAAACGCACTGTATATATTCTGCTGATACTCATAACCAAGTCAATGTAGGGATTTATTACAATGGATCGTTTGTTCTGTTTGTTGGAGAATTACTCCTCAGGGGGTCTGGCTGACAGCACAGAATTATCTTACTGAGGGATGCGCTGTGTGATTTATATACATTGTAGTCTTTTAGCGTTGTAGGTTTTCTTGTAAATAGTTCACCTTAATCATTTTCTCAATAAAATAAAATCACAGTAAGGGACTATTCATTTAAAAAGATGTAGGTATGTTATCAACCATAGCTCAGCTTCTGAATGTATGTTCCTGTTGAAGCGATGTTCTCATTAATATTAATACACATGGGGTTTGCTTATGCAGTAACTTTTCTTCTTCTTCTTCTTCTTTCTAGATCATATTTATCACGATTATATATGTCTCCTCTGTGGGGTTATAAGAATTATTTTGGGTGACGAGCGATGGGCGAGAGCATAAAATCTGACATTTAAGACGCTTATTGTTTATGGTTTCTGCTTTGCAGTTTACAACTCAATCGTGGGTGCTATTTTAACTTTTATTTTTGTTACGATTGATTATGAAGTTGCTTAATAAGTAAATTAAAATCATGGTTTAGATTAATGTAGAACTTTATATTGCAGTGGGAGGTCCCTAAATCCAAAATATCGTTGTGTTGAATTTTTAGTTGCTGAGGCCGACGGTCGCGATGATGTCATATGTCAACTGCGTTGTAGCGCATTAGGCTCCACCGACAACATGCGCCACAGTAGTGCAGTAACTCTGTCATTTAACAAAATGGGACTATGGGAGAAGGAATTTAGACTTTACAGACATTATTACAGTTGTAACAACTACATTTTTAATATGGAGAGATGTGTTTATTTAAGCAGGGCATTCTGGATGATCTGACCCACCATAAAAGCACTTTATTTCACATACATGGGAATATTAAGTCAATGCGGTATATCACCATACCTGGGGATTTTCTAAATGAGCTGACCCTGAAACTCTTTAAATGGCAACCTTTTAATGGCCCATCATACTGATTCTATGTAGCGGCCCATCAAAAGAGTTAACCAAATGACTCCGATACCTGTCAATATGGAAACCTTGACTTATCATTATTTAAAGACATACTTAATTGAGTAACAAACATTCAAATAGGGATATAAATCACAGCACACCCTTTGCAAAAGCACTAATTAGGAGTCTCATCATCAGATCAATGTAGAGTATGAGTGAGTTGGCTACAGACTGTGTAACCCTGAGATTTTGCCCTTTCACACTGAGACTCGGGTCAAACCCTGACAATTGCCAGTCCGATATAATGAGAATTATACCTACCATGGATCTGCTTTTTCAAGTTGGCAAGCTGTTACTTTATGTTAACAAAAAAGCATCTGATGTTTTACAACCATGTAGTGCACCAAGTTTGTTAGGTTAAATGCTCAAATTAGTAAGTGATTTTTATATTTATTTTCAGACCTCCTCTGACCCCTCCGTCAACATTCATTGTTATTTATTTATGCCAACTGAAAGCCCAAATTGTGTTGAAGTTTGCTAACCCTTCCAACGAGGCCAACATCTCATCTTCCCCTTCTGTCACTTAAAGGGTTAAAGGCCGCAGTGCTGCGTCTCCAAAAACAAAGGCACACCTGACATTTGTACCCATCACGTAGTACTGCTTTTAGATTAAGAAAGAAAGCAATCAATAGGGTTTAAAGTCTCAGCGCAGCTAATTCCAAAAACTCATCGATAGGGCCTGACATCATATGAAAAAATACTATCATTATAATGTAATAAAGAAGCGCTGGACGAACACAGAGTAACAGAATCACGGGGAGATTGTCTACAGGGCACCGGGAGAACAGAAGAAATGGCATTTTGTTACTATAATATTGCTAGTAGTTTAGTAAAGCAAGGGATACGTAACTCCAGGCACTGTGAACAAAAATCGTCCCGAGGGATCCATGCGGTCCAATGGTAGAAAGCCAAAAAGAAACGTAGCAGACAAGACTCCAAAACAGGACAACATACAAAACCCATAAAAAGCAGTACAGAAAGAGTGCAGCCATCAAATAAATCCTGCCTAATATGCTGGCTGCTGTTAACGCCCTGGAGGCTTTATGTGGAATTAAAAGCAAAGTACAAACCGGCAAAAAAGTTTTAGGTAGTAGCCCAAAATCTTTTAATCAGAGAAGTCCACTTGCCAGCTCTCACCTGCATCATCCTCAGCCAACAAAAAGATAAAAAAGCTGGTAGTAGTTAGTGTATCGACAAACCACTACCTATTTGAAGGAAAATGTATGCAAATAATAAAAAAAAATATGATTCTATGCCATCCTGTGGCCCTTTTTTCTGGGTATTAGTGGATCACAGTGTGCTGCAGCCCTAAAAGTTATAATAATGGCAAAGAAAAAGCAAAAAAATATTTTAATACTGAAGCTGTGTAAAGAGAAAACTACAGAATTTCTCTCCTAAAGCTGGAGTTCCACCTCTAGCCGCACCGGTAACCATACACCTTAAAGCAAGTGTTTCTCTTTCCCCATTTGCAATATTAGAAAGTATGAGATTTTATGGTTAAACGGTTCCTCTGCAGCTTGCATGGAACTTTCTTGAGATCACAAAGTGTAGCAGACACGCAGAAACACAACGAGATTTATAGGCTGGAAACAACTTTTCTCTAAGGCAGCAGGATAAACTGCATATATTTCTTGAGTAGTCTATACTGCAGATTTGAGAATGTTTGGTTTAGGCAGAAGACACAAACCTTATGGAGACCTTATGATATTTCCTTTTTAGAAGTTATTACGATAAATTACCTCCAACTATATTTGCCCATATCAAGATAATCTATTCTTTGGGTGAATGTGCAGACATTCAGAGTTTCACAATGCCAAGCCATCGTAGTTTTTCCAATTTTGTTGTGCAGAACTGTTATTTTTAAGGACGCCCATCAAAATACATTGTGTCATGCATGGGGTTTTCACGTGAGTCCGTCCAAGTGCGGAGACATGCGATTCCTGTAGTTGGCTTAAAAAGGGTTAATAGTCCCCTGCATTAACACAGTAAAATGGAACTCCCCTTCAGCCCACTATTTAGTAAATAAATCCCTTTACAAATAAAGGAGGATGATTGGTGTTGCTAATACACCCAACATGCCTAGCTAAGTATCCAAGAATTGAACTGTATTAGTTATAGGCACATTGGCTTTATAAGGCGCCAACGTCTTGGGGGAAAAACTCACCAGAAAATGAACTAGATTTAGTATGTGTGATCCCTTAAAGATAATAATAACAATAGCTTTTAGTCCTTATGTTTCTCCAGGCACAGGGAAAGTTAGAGCAATTAAATACCACCTCATATGGATAACACTGCCCAAGGGATCTCGTATTCCAGAAGTTAATGGGTTACATTCAGTTCCTATAAAAGTCCAATCTACAAAATGACTATTTTCCTTTATACCTTTAAAGGAATGTACAGTGCGGTTTCCATTTCGTAAAATAGTTATTTTATGGCACCCTTAGGCTTTAATTTTTTTTTTCTTCTTCCAAAAAAGCAATTGCCAAAATGTGGGGGGGTTTTCTCCCTCACCTTTATTTTGTAAAAACGACCATTTTCATTATTTGTATTATTTTATTCCAAAAGAATGCAAAATAAAAAAAGCTATAGAAAAGCAAAATCTAAATGATGTTTTTGGATAAACTCCTGCGTCTAGAAGAAACACAATTTAATCAGCATTATTTTCATTTAAACTGGTAATAAAATGTACTGAATAGTGCTTTTTTAAACTATTTCTTAAATATTTCTTTAGAATATGTGACATAATATTGCTTTATTTATCCATTCAGACATGCATCACATGGCTTAAATGTGTGTTTTATCTGGTACACAACATATCTGTGTTTAATGTTGGGGTGTACTTTCGAAAGTAATCAAGGGTTAAGTTGCATAGCTTTTACCACCCAGTCAGTAAAAGTAAATAAATTATAACTATTAAAAAAACTAGCACAACTGATATCTTCCTGGGAAACAATGGTGATTAAAAGGATCTATATATAGATATAGATAATAGATATATATATATATATAGTATATATATATATATATAATACTATCTATATCTATATCTATATCTATATATATATATATATATATAGATAGATAGATATATGTATATATACCAATGACCCATTTGCAATGAGATCTACCCCTCCATGAAATGTTCCCCAGGTACCTCTACCTAATGCATTCACTAATGCCAGACCCGCCTGTTGAATTTGGTTTCCTTGGCATATGAACCCGTTGAAAATTCTTAGCAAGAATAGCTAAACATGGCAAAGAGCGGGTTTTGGTGCACATTTCAACAATTTAACCATGTAGATGGACAATACCCTATATTGACATACATACGTATACAATAAATAATTTTTCTATGAAAAGCTCTATTAATCAACGTTATTCAAATATGTAGAATTGTAGATACAATTTATGTTTACCTTTTTGTCACAGTTTACCTAATACCAAGATATAGTACAAGGTAATATTCTGGAGTAGGCCAACTAGGCCTAGATGTAGGGAAACATTAGTCCTTTTGGTTTTCTCCATTACTATTGGCATCTTGCTGTATATTAAAGCACATTATTGAAATCACTGTGAAGTCTGTATGTTTTTTTCCTGGTTGGCGGTGTTCATGGGAGCATCTGATGCCTCCCGCACCTGTTGATCGGATGTCTGCTCAGAATGGTAGTACACTGAGGAACGTTGTTACTAGACCTAGGGAAGCAGGTCAAATAGAACTGCATGCTCTGGACTGATGGCTGGAAGAAGATTGCCCTATTAGGTGATTTGGCTTACTAGTTCAACCTAGCTCTTGGGGAAATAAATGGTCTCCTTTGTGAATGGCCTATCTTTCCCCCTTGCCATATCTAAGGCAGAGCTGGGGGATAATGTTACATATCGAAGCTCTTTCACATAGAAGACTGGTGGCAACAAGAGGAGCACTCAAGGAGACACCAGAACACTAAAATACATAACAATGGTTTAGCACTTGGCAAGCATACATAATCTACATGTATGTGTTTATCAAGAGCTTACTGATGTATCAGATCAGTCATGGTGTCTCTCCATAGCTAATGCAGCATACACTTTCCTGTCCCAATAGCGATGTCTGCCGTCACTGTTCTAGCTCTCCCGTCAGTTGCATGGTTATTCCTTGTTTGACTAGGTTTAGTAAAGCATCAGGAGAGGTTTAGTTCACCTGCTAAGGCACTGTACAGCTGCTTGATCTGCTTCATAAAAAAGAGAAACAAGGAAAGTTAACTTCTGGAAAGTAAGGGGTATTCAGAAACAGGGGAAGTCGAGGTACGTTGGTTGCATTTGTGTGTCGAGTGATGCTCCCCTTGGCCATGCCATTGCAGGAGAAAGAAAATCTGATTGCTGAATATTTTCCCTTATAATATCTATAAGCACCGCTATATTTTGAAATGATGTGCGACAAAAACAGGTTAAAAAATGTAGTTCATTGATCTGATAGCTTTGTATTAATATTCTAAAAGAATTTAACCGAATAATCCGGTTACATTGATTCATTCGGTTCTCATCACTTTTTGATGAGACACAAAAAAATGAGTTATTTCTTTAATGATAAAAAAATATATATATTAATCACAATAGCGCAGGTCATATTCTGACTAAATCAAGGAAGTATCTGAAAGTATTACAATGGGATCCCTTTGTAAAGGTCATCTGAAAATACTGTTTTACATTCAGCCTCAGATAAAGAAATGAACTTTTGACGATGACACGGGTCATCTGAAATATCAGATTAACCTTAACCAGAAGTAAATGTCTTTTACATTTGCAGTATATCTGGAGAATGAATTCTCTCTCCGCCTTAGATACAATGTCAAAACTGTAAACTGTAAGCATTGATCCGTGCGTGTCTAGGTTGGCAGAGCGTGCACAGAGATGCTCGGTGTAGTGTGGTGCTCAGCGCCTTCGCTTTTTGAAGCATCAGTGACACGCCAGCAACGACGTGACATTTTCGGATTGTAAGCACCTGTAAATTGCGTTACAGTAACAATCGGAAGGAATTTGTGTTAAGGGTGCCGTTCCACTTGAATAAAGCATTAACTCTACACTCTCCGGTACGCTAAGGAGAATAAATTGCACAAAAAAAACCAAAACAGAAACATTTCAGATTTTTTTGAGTTTTTATGCTAATGACCTATCTTTAGCCTGCTTTTTGATCACATGATAATTAAGTGTTTCCAGCAAAAATTATGAATCAACATAAACTTTACATGATTAAAGGATTTTTATTACAAAAGGATTGGGCAATCAAAAGTACAAGGTATAATGATAAATTAGTGTTTTGGCTATGTGGAACAGTCCCTTTAAATAATTAACATTCCTGCTTTTACCTTTTTAAAATTAATTTATTAGCTACCAATATCTCTTTTACACATAAACACATTAATATTCAAATAAATGCCCTGACGCCTTTTTTTGGAATTTCTGTATTTTCGAAACGATGACACTCACAAGTCGCCTATGGAGATTTGCCAGGTAACTCAAAGGTTCCTTATTCCAACAAACACTATCCCTCTTAAAATAGGCCAAAAATCAATAGGGGAAAAATTTGAAAAGAAAGTATGTCTAAAAACCTACACTTCCAGGCAGTCATTGCAGCAAGATTGCATGTTACTTCACACAACGAGAAAAAAATGGTAAATGGATTGTGTTAGACTCATTGAATGTACCCAAGGGCATCTGATAAGTGTTTGAGATTAAATAGAAGATAGCAATATGTTATTGGTTCCCCAGAAAGTGGATTCAATCCTTCTTTGACCACATTTATTAAAGAATCCTGGTAAGAAAACTTTGTATACTTAGGACTAAGAAAATACAGAATGATTAACCACTTATTATCCGACTAATTCCCTAGAAACCACCAAATAGTATACTGAGATAACAAGAGCCAATTTATTTGTCAAGAGAAGAACAATTGGTGTAATAATACGTCCAATTTAACTGCATGATCCGCTCGTCATTAGATATATCACCCTTCTACATTTTATATAAGAAAGCTGTGGAAGACAGGACATTTTATTGGCCATCTTAGATAAGGTCAATGTTCAAAATCCCTCTTGAGGTCCTCATTGAGTTGAGCTCATTTATAATGTATTGGCATGGTTACGCTCTGTTTTATTTTTGAACAGCACACAAAATAGTGAGTACTGTCCACTCAATGAAAAGGGAGTGTCGATGAATTGATAAAAGTAGTAAATCATAAGATACAGCGCAAGTGTAAAATAATGTTTCATAGTTGTAGGCCATGCCATCAACTGTGGTGTCACATGGTCAGTAAGAAGGAAGAGACATAATGGTTCACGGTGTGAGATATTTGAGATGTCTTTTTTTTTTACACAGCAGGAGTAGTTTAATTAAATCTCAAATCATACTCGCCCCTTAGCATACTGTATCTAGCAGGGCTGTAATAGGAATAGCTTGAAAATAATAATTTTGGTTTGACGGCGCTTAGAGGAGCACAAAGAAAGCTTGGCCTTGAAAGGACATTGAAGTGGGATCGAGCAGAACCAAACGATCAAGGGCACTAGCATTCCGTCTAACCAAGGTATTTAGTACAGGTATGAAAAAGAGAATACTTCACAAGAAGCACATTAATAGCTTGTTATTAATTTTCTGTAGATTACTGTTCCAGATCGATACTTAATTATATGGCCTGTTCGAGGCCATAAATAGCAAAATTACCAGTGGCTAATTGTTTTATATTGGTATATAGACATTCTGTACAATTTCCCCAAGAGACATAAAGTGCACCTGCTATCTCCACAAATTAATGGGCCTTCTCGAGAAATAACACATTAACTAATAATAGACTTTCTACTTGTAAATTAGTAACATTACTTTAATAGTTTCAATTTATTTATGCACTTAAATAAATAAATGTGTTTTATTCCTGTTGATTAATAGAGTGTTTCCGTTTGTGGCAATGATTTCCACTATATATTCATTTAGTAAGCATATTTCGTTTGTATAATGATTCGGGGTTTTGATGTGATTAAAGGACCACTCTCGCCCCATTTACATTAAAAATGCATGTGACTCCATTTTGCATAAGCTCAAATGCATCTATTCTTTAGTAATAGGGTTAGAAAAGGAAACTTGTGTCTCACTTTCCTCCTCCCCTGCTGCCTCTGCTGAAGGTATTAAGCATACCTAAGTATGCTTTCTGCACATGCTCAGTAACACCACTCTTCAAGTCAACAGGAGCTGAACTTCTAGTGAAACACATAAGCTAGCTGACCACAAAAGTAAAGCCAGCTTAAATGTGATTGGCTGCTGCTATGCCTATAGATTTTAGCCAGGGTGTTACACAGCTTATGCAGTGTACTTAAGTATGCTGCCTGCTTACATCTGATATCAGTAGTGGCAGCAGTCTCATTTTCTAACTCCAATAATTAAAGTCTGCATGCACTGGATTGCAAAATGGACTCCTATATCCATTAAAAAAGAAAAAAAAATATATAGAATAGACTGTCCATTTAAAAGTCGATGAAATCTGCAAGTCTCATCCCCAAATGAAGAATATATTGTATAGGTTCTAGAACTGTTCTCTATTAACTCAATAATATAACATGTCAGAATTTTCCTTTTTTTATTCAGGTGATTTCTGGGACATACAAAAAAGTTCTGAGATGTGTTGCAGCTTCCTTCAAAGGCTTCACCCTTCCTAATCTAATTCCATATGAAAATGCACTGTTATATCTGAAAATGTAGTTATATGGTTGTGCGTAGCTTGCAGTTTTATCCAGAAAAGGTTATATATTTGCATACGTTTTTACTAGTTTTTACACCAGATGATCTAAAACTGGCCCGTGATCGCATGGTCTTATTTCATGAAAAACACTGAGGGATCAATAGATTTATAACCACAAAATTACTAAATCACGGCTATTTCATAAGACAACACAACAAAATCTGAATTTGTTAAGTGTTGTTGGGTAATAATGCACCAAACGATCATCACAGATAAAGGAAATGAAAAAAGTTATAAAAATCTGCCGTGTAGTCTCTTATTACATTCTATAAATAGTCTCTCTCCTTATGAAGATATTTGTTTTATTGAGTAATTTAAAAAATTCTAATAAAACTGCAGTGATAAAATCGCAGCTACAGATTATAGCTTTGCATTTTTTATTCCGAACAATTTCACTAGTAGTGGGCCTGTGCAATCAAGGGGGAAAAAAAGTGGCTAGCCATGGGGCCATTGGCCAACGGTGGTCATGGTTTTCAACAAAACTTTAATATTTAACTCTATAATAGTTTTCGAAATTTCTGCGCATATCCTGTACTTTGTTAACAGTTAGCAGAGTAAAACAGGAACTGTTAACCTCTACCTAAATCCTTAGATCTACAAGGAAAAAAACAGAGGTTGTTTATTTATCAACCGTAAGGCAAAAATAGGTAATATGGCAACTCTGATATATATATATATATATATATATATATATATATATTATATATATACTGGAGTTTCTTTGTGCATTGCCTTCTATATAGATATTTCTGTATAGAAATATCTTTTACTTGGGTGGTGTTTTACTTTCTTATATATAGACATTGTTTTAACGATCAGGTATGGCTCTATAAGTATATAGTTTATATCGGTATGATAGCAGCCGTGAAGGGAGTTTTGGCAGAACACACAGTCTATTACAGTAAGCCAAGAGCTTAATATATTTAATGCTGTATTTCACATGTATATATATGAAGAGATACCCAAGCATTGGTTTAGCTGTGGAACAGGATAGAACTCAGCTGCTAGAATTGGAATATAAACAATACTGCACCAAAAACAAAAATAACAAAGGAAAAAGATAATAAACTTACATTATTGTGAAAAGGGGTAATATGCCAATAGTATACACTTATATACTTCTGATAAAGGCATAAAGCACTACGTTACCCCATTGAATCTTCATTTAATGGCACTTGGTTGGGGGGGGGGAAATACTATACTGGTTGTTTACTGGGAAAAGTGTAATCCTGGTGGTACTTGGGTGAGGTGCATCTTTTGAAAAAGTTCTAGAGCCTCTGAAATAGAAATCATGTCTACAAATCACATAGAGACATGGGGCATAGGAAAGTGTCTCTGGGATAAAAGCAAGATGAAATGTTGGCAACTACAAAATAAATGTTAGAAAGGATAGAGACATTAATATATAAAGCTGCAGACAGCTAAGAAACAGAGACACTTTAATAAATGGATTCAAGTCGCATAAAGTACAAGATGGAAGCTCACCGGCATTTTAACGAAGTTCGGCAAAGCATTTATATTTTAAAAGGCTTGTAATAAATCTTTCTTTTTCACACTCCAAACCACAGGAAACTGAGAGGTAATAAACAACCACAGCAAGCACCCTCTATGCTCTGATATAAAGCAATTGTGCATGATAGGAGTTGTAGTTCAGAGTGGCCAGCGCCCTGCCTCTCCCATCACATTCATTAGGAATGATGGGATAGATTCAGTAAGCCATCTAAATCTAAATCTGGCAGTAATAGCGGTTGCAAATGCATAGTTTACTGAGTGGGTGGAAGATAAGTTGAACAGTCTCCCAGCAGAAGTGGTAGAGGCTAAAACAGTAAGGGAACTTAAACATGCTTCAGATAGACATAAAGCTATCCTGAATCTATGATAACATCAATGTCTCATTAAGGTCTGAGTACCTATATCAGGAACAATGGGCAGACTAGACTGGCTAAATGGCTCTTATCTAGGTTTCTTTTGTTTGTGACTCAGTTCCCTGATCAAACATCATATAAAGGATTCCGCTGAAAAATGTTACATTGAAAAAACAGACTAAAATGTTACAAATATATTCCAGACCTCAAAATCTTCATCTAAAAAAACGTAATCTAGATCAGACTTGCGTTAAGAATATAACGCACCAAGGAAAGCTGAAATATACATTGCTTTCCTGTGAGTCTGTTTTTAGCCTGCGATCTTTATTCTCTGCAAAAGCCTAGAATACAGAGGGTCATTGAATAAGGCCTGATACGTCTAAGCTAAATATAAGCACATTCATGCTAAGTAATAGACGCAATAAACCAAGGTTATAAAAATGCAGGATTCCCTATAAGTGAAAACTCATTTACAAGCCATGCATTTGCGCAACGTCTTTATGGACTTGACGGCGATTGCCGTTTGAACTTAGATTTTAACATACTTTGTCTGAATTATTTTTATACTAATTCAATATGGAATTATGTTTATCCAAGTAATGCAAATGGCTCTTCCTATGCTCCATTCGCATCTCAATGTGCTCATTTCACGGTCTTGGTTATATAGCTTTATCTCTGAACAACTAACATTTACAGATTCTAAGGTGGCAGACGGCAGTTGACAATAAGGTTCCACATCTCACTTATAACAATAATCTTCACCAACGCTGTAGTCTACCGGTTAAAATTCGTCTATACACGTGAAGTGTTAACATGGAAATGATTGCTTTCGACTAATGTCTACATTTGCATACTAATAAAATGTTTGTCCTTGTGCCCTGCTCTGATCTCAATTAGCAATTCCATCTTAGAACCTAAGGTTTCCACGGGACTTAAAAGAAGGGCGGAACACTACATAATATTTCCCTCCGGAAACAGAAACACTAATGGAGCTTATCGCTTCCATCATTAATTTAATCAAAAAGGCTTGAGGCAGCTTTCTCCAACAGTCTGTTAAGAAAACATTTCCCAATATGAGGGAAATTCTCTTTTCAATTAGGCCTTTGTTTGAACGAATTCAAAGCTCTGATTTTATTTCACCTTCCCCTTCAAAAGTCAGATACACAAAACTCTCCACTGAAAACATTAAAGTTTGGTTTCAAGTACACGGAAAGTTCAAACGTTTCAGAATTTTTGAAAACTGAATTTAGAATATCACGGGGTGTTTACATATGTTTATCTAAAGCAGGCATGTGCAAACTTTTTTCGAAGAGTGCCAGATTTCATGAAGTGAAGATGTGCGAGGGCCGACCATTTTGCCTGACATTCTTTGAACCATTAAAATTAAATGCAACTTAACCATTTTATGCAAAGTTTATTGAATTCGGCATACTTTTCATTTTGTGACCTGGATGACAAATCTAAACAGGTGTTAAATCACTCTGCCTTTCATGTGATGGGTTCACACCTTTCCTCCCATGTAATGTCTTAAAAAGAGGTTATTCTCCACCCTAAGTGATAAGTTGCCAAATTTCAATTTTATACATGTGGATAGGTCCCACATTCAATAAATGAAATTGTGAGCACAATTATAAGAAAGGACTGAGAACTCAAAATAGTAATTATTTATTTAAAAATAATAAAAATTACAGAAAATGATCAACAGCTGGGCCTTGGTGATTTTCCTCTCCTGGTTCTCTCCTGAGTTTTTTCTGACCGTTAGTACTCTTTTTGAGGTAGCTATACGCAGGTCTAGTTACAAAACTTTATATATATATATATATGAGTATTACATAGAATTACATAGAATGCCTATTAAAGCTTATATGCATAAAAAATAAAAATGAACATACCAGTCAGTCTCGATACGAAGTCTAGCTTCAGTCTCTCGGTCTGCACCAGAGTATCAAAAAAAACAGATCTATATTTGGGCAACTTATCTGGGGGGCCTTATCAGTCCTGAATGCAGGCTGCAATTGGCCCTCGGGATGGACATGCCTGATATAAAGCCTTAGTAGAGCCTTCATATAACCTTTGGGTCCTTGAAAGTCCCAGTTTTACTTTGAAAGCTCACTCCAGTGATGGAGGAGGTTTCTTCAAGGGGACAACAAAGTTACCCATGTAAAATCATAGGTATTTAGTAAGATTGTCCTTTAAGTAATGTTTTGCTTATACCGATTGGTGGGTACCTGTGTTTCATACCTAAGTAGCAGGAAATCAATAGCCAGTAGTCTTGTATCAATGCGCCATGGCTAAACGCAACATGCTAAGCAACTGTGTGTGGGGACCTCCTAATAGACTGTAAGCACAGGGACCTCCTTTCCATCAGTATCAGTATGTCTTAAGGTACGTTAATGTTATTGTCAAAGTGTATATTGACAATTTTAGTGCTAATTTTCACTGTCTCCCTTTTGTAATGATGCTACAGAATGTGCTGGCGCTATAAAATAATAAAATAGTGTGATAATGAATTTAACTTTTTTCTCCACTTGCCTAGTTGCCCACTCTTTAATTATATGTACTCCCCAGATGCTTGTGACTCCATTGAAGCTTAGGAATCGTTTGTTATCTCCATATGCTTTGCAAATTATTTTCTGGTCACGTTCCATTGGTTTATTACATACGAACAAAGCTGATAAAAGTTGCTTTGCGCTGACTTAAAATGATCTTTGAATTAAGTAGAAAAAGCCTCATTTGCTTTTGCTTCTCATACAGAGATAGGGGGCATAGTCATTTGACTATGTAAGGGAAACCTGAACCTGAGTTTGATGTACCGCTCGGCTCCTAAGGCCCTTTGAAATTCAGCTTCAAACCTACAGAAGTTCATCAAAATTTGCTATGTTTAGCAGAAACTTTCAACAAAATTGACAATTTTCTTTCCCGGTTTATGTTAAAATAGACTTCCCACAGCAGTCAGAGACAACTGTAGCATTTTGCAAATTGTAGCTCCTGACTCAAAACTAAAACTTAAGACATCGTAAATGTAAATTATGTTTATCACACATTTATATATATACAGTGTTTCTTTTCCATGTTACACCAGGTGTCACTTTATTACACAATGACTTCAAGACACTTTAAGTAAAGAAAAAGTAAAGAAAAAGTAACGAAAACAAATTTAATGAATCTATAGATTAACAAGTAACAATGCAATACATTACTTTTGTGCTGTGCTTGAGATGCAGATGTTTGTAATATACATATTGTTAATTAAAAATTTTACGCAGTCATATGGAAATCAGCAAGGACATGGGAACCAAAGGCAAGTCAATACCGTATTATTCTAAGGAAATCGTTTTCTGGGTATAATAACATCTTGGCTAAGTGTTTAGTATAATTCTTTCGCATTTTCATAGTTTTTCTATTGATGTTCATAAATTATGCAGTTGTAATTGTTGAATTTGCATAACTGTAGCACACTGATGACTAAAATAAGTTTATTGTATTTTATTAAACAAGCCAATTACGAATTCTGACTCCCAGCGCTGATTGCTCGATAGTAAAGTGCTTTTATTGCCAAAGATTTTCGTGTACATACTTTACAGGCCCCAGTAGATTAAATGTTTAAATTATATAAATGTATAAAATGTTGCATGCAGCTTTTTAACCCTTTGTGCTACAATTTTATCGTCTATTGTATAAAGCGATGGACAGGGATTTTTAGGAGTGTTCCACTTTTGACGATGCAGCTAATATGGAATTGTGTATATATGGAGCCAAAATGAGGACTACATTATTTCCTCCAATCAGTTCTCACAGTCTGTCCGGGGCTCCCCATCTTTGCTAGTTAGTGACAGGATATGACATCATATCCCTGCACTCCACTTTTTAAGGATGTACAGGCGGAAATGACCAACTTGGTTTAGTCCTCTATAGTGTTAGTTAGCCTCAACTAAATAAATAAGCAGAGTATTCTAGTGACGACAAGAATTTAGTCAAGCCCATCTGACATTTCTGCCTTCTAACGCATGTATATAAAGTGTTTATTTTTTTAAATTAAATTAGACTTTCATTTTTTTTCAGATTGCCATTTCCTCTAATTTCAAGCCATATGGAAGAAAGTAGCAAGTTCAACTTTTTGCTACTCCATGAGACCCCAGTGGTATCAAAAAGTGCTCCGATGAGCTGTCTTCTACTGAATAAAAATAATACATATTAATTTTTAGATAAAATCTGATGTAATGCAGATGCAAAATACCTAGATTACTCTGTTCTTGGGACATCATTTGTAACACCCCTGAGCCAACTCTAGCTTTATCCGCGGCCCTAATAGAAAGAATTATAGGGTCCACCTCTAACATACAATAATGATATAAAATGTAAGATCAGATAGGTCAGTTTATTATCTCGCAAGGGGGACTCACAGACAAAAGAATGCCCTAAGAAACTGCTTACTCTACTTACAAGAAACACCGCCACTGACACTATTATAACTAAGACAATGAAGAACAGAGGACAGACACCAGTTGGGTCCAAAAGTAATTCTGTATGCCCTTGGCAACAACTAATTTGTATCTTAATGTTTTCAACAAAATAGTAATGCAACACTTAAATATTAATGCAACTTTAAGGTGTTGGTACTTTTTCCAAAAAAACTAAACTAAAATAAAGTAATGGTGTTAATAGGAAGGGCTATTTAGACCCTTGTGGGTCTCCTGCAGGTTTTTCATCTCCACATATTGGGTTGGTTGAACCTTTGAGCACTTCACTCCTGCTGCCAGCAATCATGGTCATTGATCAAACAATGACAAGGTTGGAACAGGTGACCTGAAAGGGTTAATGAGACCCTTTCACAAATTTATGGCTGGGTAGGCTGACCTACTGAACACCTGTCTCCCCGCTTAGCTTCCGTGGACAATTTATGACTCTAAGTCCACTAACCCCCTGCCTGAAAGTCATAGCGAGAGATGCAGAGCTAGCTAGCTAGCTATGTAGACCCCCAGTCATGCATACAAGAGCAAGACTTATATATGGGAGATCCTTTGAAAGGCAATACTTTATACTGATGAGAAATAAAGTGACACTGTAGCTGTGTTCTATGTGATTAAACCCATTTTGCAATTAAACAGCAATATCATTACCAAATAATTTTTTTCCCTTTAATTACAATACACAATAAAATGGCCATAATTAAAAAGAACCATGGAAGTCTGCTATTTCATTTCCCACGAGCATGAGGAGTAGCAAAGAATTGTAGGCGGTCTACTTGCAGTGAAGTGACACGAACAAGACAGGGCTTCCTTTGAATGTCTTATTAAAACTTTAAATGCCGATTTTGGGTGATATAGAGTACTGAGGAGAAAGATACAAATATTATTTTTCCCATTTTCAGGGGGCAACAGCAGTAGTATTTTATTTGTTGCTTTTATTTATAGGTTATCTTAATATATTAATTAATAGGAATAGTTAAATTGCTTTGAAATATTTTAGTTTGCTTGGTGCAATAGTCATAGTTCATGTACTTAGTAATTATAAACATACAAAGTACGTAGGTCAGGTCTAGGACAACATTCTACAATTTCATGTCTGTGTGTTCAAGCTGATCACCTTAGTTATGAAAGCTCGCCATTAACAAATGTGTCATTTATTCAAAGTGATTTTTTAAAAGATAAATACAGCGGCCAAACAGATTCAAAGAGTGCATGATTGGTACATCAAAAATAAGACACATGTAGCCCTTAATTGTGTTAACCTAATATGCCCATATTTCCATTGTGTGTTGTTAATCTCGCCATTCCCTGTTTTGTTCTTTACTTGGTTAAAAAAACAGAGCTTCCAAAAAAATAACATTGAGATGATTGAGTCTCCTGTACTCCATGCTATGTGGCAGCGTTCACAAAACGCAGCAATCTATCAGTCACAGCTAACTGTTCAGATGTCAAGCAGGACACTTCTTAGATCATTCAAAGTAATCGCAAGGACAGCAGACTGCTCATTCATTTTTCTAAAATCCTACGAAGGCATACAGAAATAAATAATACCAAATCTCATATTTATGGAAATGACAAATCTGGAAAAAGCAAGTCATAAAAAAAGCACATTTATAATAATAAATAGAAAAATAAATAAATAAAACAACCAGGTAGTATGTAGAAATAGTTTTAAGCAAGGCATAGACAGTGTATTCTTCTCCAGCTATTGTGGTCTATAGCTCTCATTACTCTTAGACCCCAAGAACTCTCTGGCAGCCACAGTTTCCATTTGTGGATGAAAATAGAAGACTGAAGAGATAAGAGAAGGAAAAAAAGAAGATGAAGAAGGAAAAGGAGATGCAAAAGCGGAGTTGCTCAGCATAAGTGAAAGTGTTAGGCAGAGAAGGTAGGGGAACATTTTGAGAGCGCACGCGAGAGAGAGAGAGTGCACGAGAGTGTGAGTGAATGTGGACCGGACAGAAATTCAGAACTTTATGCTTTGTTTTTGTCCGATTGTGGGGTGGGGTCTGGCTTTGTTTTCTGTAAATTTTCAATTAGTGTGAATCTGAATGTATAAGTTTAATAACAAGTCTTATTTCTGATTTAATACATTAGCTGTAGATATAATTGGATAAATATGTCTGACCCTTCTAGAGTTTTGGAAAAATTCATTAGTATGAGTATAGTGATACATTTTTTTAACTTTCCAGTTGATGTAATGCACGTAAAATATAATTGACAAATGCCACTGTTACATGGCTCGGAGCAGCTTCCAATAAAATTTTGTTTTATGTAGGAAATAATTTGGAATCGTACTAGGAATTTATGGAGAGCAATTATCTGAGAGTGAATGTTAACCTGAATCAGTAGATATGGTGTGTGATTCAGGAATTGTATTGCAATTATATAAAACCAAACACAAACAATAGGTTATTAGCAACTGATTGCTAATTTTGTTCTATACAAATGATTGATAAATTGTAGCTTTCCACCTAGTGAGGATAATAGGAGTTTTAGTCGATCAACAGCTGAATCCATGGGGTTGGTGACCCTGCTGTATTTGGACAACTTAAGAATTTGAATGAATATGTAAAAATACGATTGGAAAGTGACCAGATCACCAAAAAAACCTACTCTCCACTGCCTCCCGACCTAGATGGTAAAGAACATAGCCAGGGATCTCCAAAATGACAAAAGTAATACTGTCCTACTCAAACACATATTAGACAAAGAGGGTAACATTTACTAATCCCTGGGTTCACTATTTGGCAAATACAGTTGTGAGTTGTTATTTAATGGTAAGTGAGTTGGTAAGTTGTAAAAATATTCCATGCACGTAAGCAGGGTTCCCAGGCGCATAGAGAGTCATGACTAGTCTTCTGTAGGGTTTCTTGTAAGAACAAGATACATTCTGCAAAAATACAGCATTAGATGCGGTTTGGATTTTTATTGGGTATAATATTTACTGACCACACAAAATATATGTTAATTCATATAGTAAGCATACGGACAGCGATGAATTAAAGTATATATATATTAGATATCCGCACCGTGCAATGCACCCCAGACCTATGCTGTTACCGATGAATGCAGAATCATCATCATTCATAAGCTGCATCAAATTTTATTAAGTCTGAGGCCAGAGAGAAGTCTGTGTGGTGTGTGCACATATATATATATATATCTATTATATATATATACTTACATAACAGAAATGTATAATACATATCCTTTTTCCACTGTGTCAATGCCAGGTAAACCCACCCTTTTCATGCTGTGTTTTCCGCATATTACCTAACACTTCAGGAATGCTCTGGCCCTAGAATAATGCATTTGACTTTCCTAGCGGCTGAATGAGTGTTAGCAATGGAAAGACACATATGCACATATTCTTCATTTCCCTACAGAGCAGTGTGAGATTTGCAAGCTGCAGCTTTATCACATAAAATATTAAGAGCCAATTTTCAGCTGCACCTCTGTCACTTCCATTATCATTCTACACGTCCAGAGGTGATAATGGACTCAGTAAATTGTAGTTTGCCTCCATCTCTTGCCACTTGGGGTTTCATTAGGGGACACGTCTGTTCTGAAGGGTAGCCTATTTGTATCCTAACAAGTATTAAACTACAGATATGCAAAATCTTCTGTCGTATTTCACATACAAGTTAAATCAATAAAAAAAAAGCTTTTTTTGCTGGATACCGAGTAAGCCTGCTGTAGTAGTTCTAGAGAAGACAGTGTCTATAGAGATAAATGGTACCAATTAGTGAGCCAATGTAATCATTAAGTAAGATGAAATGTGAAAAATAAATCAGAAGTCCCCTCTTTTTGCTGTTGCACGTACTTCACTTCTTCTCTTTTTGTACTTCTGTCTTTGTCCGCTTTGCCATACTATCTGCTCCTTTAAACATGCTAGTATACCCCCAAGCTCTTTTAATAACTTGGGGTGTATCCCATCAGGCCCCATCCGACCTTATTTGTCTTTACCTTAGACCAACTGACATGTAATGAAAGTTGAATATATTATATAATATATATATATTATTATTATTATATTGTTTCCACTTTCTTTCCCAGAACAGGTTCTGTGAAGAGGTTTGACAGTCACTATGACTATAAGCATGTGATTTGCACAAAAATATATTTCCATGTTCAAAAATTCACTTAACAATTAGTAAATTGGATCTGGAACATCTAGAGCTGCAATTATATATCAATCAAGCTTTCCAACGTCTGACTATCTGTGCATAATAAAAACATACCACAGTTACTTAAGTACTACTAAATACTACTACTAATGTAAAACAAGCAAACTAGGGTCCAGTGGTTCTTAGCTGATGGTAAATTCTATTCCCATCTGTTTTCAAGGCAAAAGATACAACAAAAACTGATTTCATTTAGATTTTTCTTCTGTTCGCTCACTTTGTATTGTGTTAAATGATAAAAATAAACTATTAATTTTTGCTTTGCAGCATTCTTTCACTCCTGCCTAAAACCATTGCACAGTACTGTATATCTCCTAACTATTCTTTAACAGCCTGTCTTCTTACGATCCGCTGGGTTCATGGGAACCCACAAGATCTTTTTTGTTTTTTTGGGGGGGGGTTATACAAGAAATTTTATCTTTATTTTCTTAGTCCAATAAAAATATTTGATTTTGCATGGAAAAATAAATCCAAATGGTGTTTAGAGGATTTACAATATCCATAGTTCAAAAGGGATGCCACTGCTAGGCAGTACTAATTTTGCATGTGCCTGTCTCCTCACAAAATTTCATTTCTATGAATTTTTAATGACACAAAGTAATTTTTTCAAGGTCACTGGCAGAGCAAGTAGTTATTCAGACATTAAATTTGTTCACAGTTTCTTGGCAGCTGGGCTCAAAAAGCTAGTAAGGGGAGGGAGTAATGCACAATGATGAGTGCGGAGAACGAAAAAAAAAACAACCAAGGAAAACGGAAAGTGAAAAACAACTCTTGTGCAAGTAATGAAAAAAAAACAACAACTTTTTATCAGTATTTTCAGCAGTGTCTAAATATTTTTGAATTAATAAATGGGGAAACCAGAGCTAACGCTAGTTAAGTACCAACTGGTCAGGATAAACCTAATATCCCCTGTGCCTACTACCATTTCCTTACAGTATGACCAAAAAATAGGTGCAGCATGGCTGATTAACGAATGTTCTCGACACATACAACCCAAGTGTTTTTCTTTCAAAGAAACAGTCCCTTTTAGAGATCAGATCCTTCTGTGTCTCTTTACTCTTCAACGACCCCCCCCTCTTTGATAGGAGCTCAGAATGTTTGAGGGTATGAGCATCTTGGTGTTCTTCAGGGAAAAAAACCAAAAAGGGACTTGCTGAAAGACTTGCTGAACTAAAAAAGTCTATGTTTGGACCTTACATGACCCCATGGTAATAGCATGGCAACTCACCCTGTTGTACAAGGTAAATGAGTGTGTGTTAATGTGAGAGTGTGTGTTAGAGAAAATGTGCATTAGTGTTAGTTGCCGTGGGGGGTTGCCAGAGGGTCCACATCACTTTACATACCCACGGTGCCAGGCCTCCATTGGTGGGTGATTCTATTGCTCGAGCTTATTTTACATAGCTATAGTGAAAAAATTTTCAATTTTTAAAAAATATTTGTTTTACAAAAATCGTTTATTGAAAATAAAAAATGCATTATTAAATAAAATGGTGATAGCTACTGTCTAATTGTTTACTTTAAATATTTACTCTCTAATGTGTTTATATGCGTAATGCCATTTTAAATAACAGTGGGTTTGAAACAAGAGACCTTCAAGCACAGCTTTCAAACCAATTTAATGTAAATAACATATAAAAACAGACAAGGTCACCAAAGTATATTTTTCTTTTGCATTTAGCTGGATAAACATGATGGGAAAATATGGTCCAGAAAGAATCCTGTTGATGCTTCCGTAATCATTTAGTTTATATTCCTCACCATTAAATCATTTTGCAATAATAGATGTCAAATGAATCGACTGTACTGAAAGGTTAAAAGGATGCACTTTTTTTGCAGAAGCTGCTGAGCTTATTGTTTGCTCAAGAAAAAAAAAATCATATGAAACAAAAAATAAGGAAATTTACGACAAATGCTGATATGGAATACATGGGGGAAAAAAACTAACAATTCACTAAATTTATCACAAAATGTAGGGAAAAATGCTGGTCATTTTTGCGTTGAAGAATATACCAGCTTTGAAGTTGACAAAAGACCAAATGTAGGAAATTTGAATATAAGTGAAACAGAAATGGAGAGACACAAGAGCCTTTTTACTTGGGTTTATGGATTTTTTTGACGATTAAATGTGATCATGGACTTTCTTTAGCCTCCATGCCGATTTTGTGGCAATATCCATGATACCTATTATCTCAGTGGCTCTTTATCTAGAATGACAAGACAAGGTATCACTGCAGAGTGCAATGTTTGGAAAGGTGTGCAGAAGAAAAGACTAAGGCTTAAAGGAAGCACCATAGCTCATGGATAATCCAACACCTGCTGTGGAACAACAAGGCTACACGGTAATCAGGCACTTCATTTTTAAGAGTCTATGTCACTAATACAGTACTTACAATGGGTCTGGGGGACATATTTTTTCGTACCATATTTAAACAGAGTTGTAAGCTATTTCAAACCTGTTTGAACTTATGATGTCACTTTATGCAAATGGTGAATATTTACATTGCATACGGTGCTACATGATGATGTCACAAAATCAAAAATATAGAAAAGTGTATTTTTTTCTCTGTAGATCTAAGTGCTAGATTTTTTTGTAGTTCTGCAGCATTGCCGTTGGTTTTTGTGCAGTTATGCAGCTTTGCATAATTCAGTTTTATCCTCGAATCCCCCGTTTTAGTGTCACGGCTTCTTTAAGAATTGTTGGGAGTTGTAGTTTTGCAATGGCTGCCTTCTTAGCTTAGAAGCGTCACTGACCTGCGGTTACAATTTCCAAGTCATCTGTATTTAATTCTATCGATACTTCTGGCAAGCTGTGGTGCCAGGGTTAAGCTGAAATCCAGTTCACCCTATTTCACACCGAAATGTCAGTCAGACCTTCTGAGTCATATTTTCCTTTTATCCAGAGTGGGCAAAGAAAAGGTCACTGTCCTTGTGTTAACAGATTCTGATCATTTAATCATTCTCCATAAGGATGAGATTTTGGTAACCCATTCCTTGTGTTTCCGTGTATTAAAGGTGCTGTTCCACCAGCGCAAAATATTAATTGCAGTCTGTTGTATATTTAAGAAATAGACCTTAGCAGATCGGTCATTTTACTTCCCCCCCCCCTAAAGAAATAGAGAAGCACAAAAAAACGTTCTGTTTCTATGGCAGCAAGCAGTACCTGCATAGGGTAACATAACAATACATCGTTCCTAACAAAAATTATAAATGACAATTAATTATTTCTGTTAAAGTTTTGGGGAAGCAACAGTGCCGGTAATGATGTCTCTAATACTCATTTAAACAATTATACAGAAGAGCAAGTGGAGCAGAAAGATCAAATAAACACAGTTTGACATTTGCTACAAAAGTGAAATAAGAAATGAGAGACAAATTAAGATTAAAAATAATTTAAATAAATATATATATTATATTAATATATAATGACAATTTGTTTTAACCCTTTCAAGACTGGGACATACCTGGTACTTCTGGGTCAAAGGTCACCGGCAGACCGGGACATCTCTGATACTGGTGTCCCCAGTGATCAGTAGTAGCCACCCCCCCTCAATTCCGTGCACGTTATCGCGTTGCAGCGAATCACGAGCATGGAATTTAAATATTTTTTAAAAAACTGCGGTCTTCAAGGGAAGACGCAGTTTGCAAATGCCGGTCTGGAAGGGGTTAAAGCCACAGTAATAATATTCAGTAGTTAAGATGGAAAATCAAAGCTTTCATATGCAATTTTCCTTCCGAGTATTACTTTAATGACAATATGTGCATTTTCTGAGTTGCCTGAACATAAAGTAAATATTTCAGTGCATGCTATTGAAGTTAAAAGCTCATCCTTTGGAAATGCTGTAGATTATTTGATTACATAAAGTGCAGCCTTTAACCCCAATTTAAAAAACACACATTGGTCCTTTCTTTTGATACCGTAACTCAGTGCTGGTCTTAAATGTAACGTTTTATACAAATTGATTAAACTGGTGTTTAATTTCTGTTCAGACTACTCATGCTATCTTATTGATTTCACATACAAACCGACAGAACTTGCCTCTTAAAATTTTAACAACACAGTGCAGGCTATATATAAAGCACTTTGATACGCTATATTTTAATTGCATTCCATTAAATGACTTTGATTGGGTTGTGTTTGAATTCCATTAAATAACACCTTTCAAAAATACTTAAGAACAAAATGTTAACCTAATTAATTTCGTTTCCAGAGTACGCAAGATTAAATCCTAAAATAATAGTACACTAATTGCTTTGACATATTTCAAGAGACAAGAACAATATTTTTTTTAGTCTAATACAAGAATATTTTTACACTCCTAAAAAATTTAACATTTAAACAAATCTTAATTTTTCAGCTATTTTTCTTTTTTTTTTAAATAAAATAAATCTGCTTCAGGTGTATTACTTGTTGGCTGCAGACATTAATTATGTTTTGGGTAGCCAACAGGTTTACTAACAGGTAAATGTACTACTGTATTGTCTCTCGAAGGTTTCAAACCCATGAACGCATGCATAAAATATATTGAAATTAATTAGAGGAACTGACTGAATAACCCTCACTAGCGAAACTCTTAGAACCGCAATGCCTAGAGACTATTTGGTGTCAGGAAAAGCAGTACTATAAGGTGGCACAATGCCAAGTGAAATAAGCA
This sequence comes from Spea multiplicata, assembly GCA_009364415.1. Taxonomy (NCBI): domain Eukaryota; kingdom Metazoa; phylum Chordata; class Amphibia; order Anura; family Pelobatidae; genus Spea; species Spea multiplicata. Next base: position 74,080 of record VKOC01001279.1, on the reverse strand, counting down.
CGGGTCACCTGCAGGTTATGCTAAGAAAACAATAAAAAATTAAAAGGAAACTATCTCTGAGCGCTCAGCAAGAAAATCTTTGGGTACCCAGTCATGCAAGGAAAATGTGAAGCAAACCCCATTCAACAATACATCCCCAAAGCTCTTTTCTCTAACCTTCAACACATATTTCAGTCCGATGTTATGGGAATTTTCTTGTCACTTTTTAACAATTCCAAGTCTGATGATATGCTGCTTCTGTTATCTACAGTATGTTTAAGGTACTCTGAATACAGGTTTTTGCTCTGTGTTGAGAAGTAGTAAGAATGTATTATGGAAAAAACTATTTCCAACAATGCACCTCAAAAAGATGATGAATCTTTACATTTCTCTTTTACATGTCCATATGTAGATCAATATTTGTACCCATATGGCACTATTTTTGAGTGTTGCCACCCATTGTCCTCCATATAGGACCACTAGTGATTCAAGTGCTTGCAAAGCTAACCTGGCTACCACTGTGTCTATAGTGCCAATTAAAACAAAGTTAGCAAACGTGTTCGGTTTTAAGACAACACTACGTAATGAAAATACTTATTCATATGAAATATTAATGTTTAACAAATATATAACTGCGTAATATTAATCTTTTACTAAATTACTTTTTTCTACATTAGCTGTTGCACAAGGGATTTTTTGGCATACCTGAATTGTCACTCAAGTAGTGTATTCAATTAAATATTTAGTGCAAAGTTTTCCAAAATTTTGTCTTACCGATGGGGAATTTGATTTATTTACTTTTTACGAGAAAAAGCCTTCAGTCTTATTCAATATAAAATGTAAGCCATCAGTTCTTGGCATACAATCCAGAGACAACCTTTGTTATTATTATTATTATTATTTGGTTCTTGCTCTGCTCTTTTATCTTTTCCATCCCAACGACTGTTGTATTATTGGTTTACCATCACACCTTGGAACTAAAGTTAACTTAACTTGGCCCAGATTCTCTGGATTATGCCCTCTTTTTAAGGAGCCCCAGGTTAGTATTTACAATGTCCAGGCAGAGGGGAGCAGTGTTTGGTCACACCTGTTCCTACAAATGTTGCACTCACTTTATACCATCTTTAAAGTTTTATTGGGCTAGCTCCATGTGTGGTCAACCTTGGTAGGTTCAGTAGGTCTTGGTGACATAAATAGAATTTCACCTACTTCACCTATTTGCCTACTGGGTAAAAACTGACTCCCTTTACTAAGAGACCAAAAGGACTGTATTGCTGCAATCCGCAACAAAAAAAATCTTAATGGTTCGAATTCACTAACCAGTGAGTTGTAAGAAGTAAACATTCATCTTAGTCCATTAACCTTCTGTATGAAGATCAAATGAGGTCCTACAAGGAGAAACCCCAGCATTGCTGTTCAGAATGAAAAGGACCTTTATGAGTTTCTTTTGCAGTTATGATCTCTTCTTCATACTGCATAGATATTGCATTTTGAATCCCCCCACTCCTCTCCAATGCATATTTAACATATTTAGAATTCAGGAGATATACTGAAAACTGTGTTCATATAAACACAATTATTTGGCGTATTCTGTGTACACAATTTCCTTAAGCCTTTTTTTTAAAATGTTCGTAGCCATAATTAAAACTTTTTTTTCAACCTCCTGGGAACATTTCCAAATGTAAGCTTAACCCCTTTTACAGCCACAGTGTTAAACTGATTTACCTTTCAATCATTTGCATGGGCTAATAAGACCGAGTAATAGCGCATTAGCAAAGTTCCAGACACCAGTCAGCCATGACAAATAAATAATCTGACAATTGCTTCACATTCATTTCCCACGAAGGAAAACGCTGCAGGGCTTATTAACTAATTCAAATCTGCATACAGAACAGTGTGTGTGAGATCACCGTCTCCAAAAGAAGCAATCTATCTCATTATTATAATTTATATGGATATTTGGACATACTGATTGTTGTAAAATTAAAAATAATATGGCTTTGTTCAGCCATGCCTTGCTCTATTTATACTAATGATTCATGTTTAAAGTTGTCATTCATGCCTTTTATCTGCCGGGTTTGATCTTGAGAGAGCTTTAACTTCAATTGTGGAACTGCACGGTTTGCTCAGAAATCAAATGGATGGTATCAGCCGAGGGAGGTAATAGAGTTACCAGACCTCATCACGACTGGCCCAGACTTCTTAACCACCTATGGACCAATGTTTGCCCGTGATATTATAATAATGTGCTCTTTATAGGCTGATAAAGCCCTTGAGATGCAAAATAATAATATAATAATTAGGAAAATGTTGAAATATGGAACTAATTAAGATGACATCCTTGATAATCTGTTAACAAATATGGAACAAAATAAGATGATGCGGTTTTTAATGGGTTAACAATATATTTCATCATGCAGAATATGTAGTTTCAACTCAAATCTGGCCAGAAATCTCTTACAACAGGTTGGGCTTTGGTCTCAAAGAGACGTTCGAACATAAAACACCAACGAAATGTCTACTTCTTGGCACACCAGGAGTTAATAGTATTTTTTTTTTAGTACTGTCTGACATGGATCTATCACGGCTTTAATAATACATAATGCATTGCATTGGGAGCTGCGAAATAAGGGCAAGCCTGATAAGACTGCCAGAGTAACTTCTAGATATTTCAGGAGTTAATGTGGCTGGGTTTGTGTCATTCTTTGAAGAATGCATGCACCTGTCAGGTCTCTGAAATGCTTCCTTTTATCAGCACTGCTGGTCCTTGGAGAATGTGATCAAGTGTATTCTAACAGAACATGCTATTCAAAGGTGTCTGTCTCTTCAGGAAAAACAGTGCGCGTCTCTCTTTTGCATTACAATGTTATAAACAGATTTTACTGCTCTACTTCACGGCCTTTTCTAAAAACATGAATTACCCATTTGCCAATCCATTTAGGAAGGGAGGAATTAAGGATGGAATGAAGGAAGGTTAATGAAACTTTAGCTGTCTGCATGAAAATTAATTACCCATTTGCCATTCCATTTTTGTAGGTGCAAAGAGAAAGACGAGATGCAAAGAAGAGAAAGAAGGAAGGAAGGGAATAAAAGAAGACGTTTAAGGAAAAATTTGCCTTAAGATAAATATTGCTGTCATCAATCGTCTTTTTTATGACTTCTTCCTCACTTTGTATGATGGCTGACTTGCTTTCTCTAATGACATTCCAAGCCTCATCCTTATTACTCTACAAGGTAATAGGGAAATACATAGTTTTTTGCTTAAAAATGTTTATTCCAAGCAGTGGCCTCTTGTTGAGTATATGAGTGTTGACTATATGAGTAGCAGCTTCACGTCCATATTATGGCAATATCTGGGGTCTACCCCAGAATAGGATATCTGGAAGACGGGCTACATGAAGGGGAGCTATCTGTGCATAGGGCAGGGCTAGCCTCAGATAGCCTTAATTGGATGGGGAGAAGGCAGTGTCAAACACCACTCCCCTACCTGGAGAAAGTGACCCGGAGACTCAGGGATGTAGGGCTTCACCTGGAGACTCTGGGTCAGACCTGAAGAGTTCTCAGGTATGTTCATGGCTCATCTACACATATCAGTGTATCGTATGCTCAAGATATTCCAAATACTTTCATTGATTTGTTTAACATAACATAGAAAGTCCTCAGACTTTTGTTTTTACTTTGTTACGCCCAACAGCTGCATTTTTTTTCCTAAATCCAAATATAAGCAAATTCCTTTTCTTTAGTCTTAATGCCATAACCGTCATCCTTTTGCACTATAAGTAGGATGCGAAAAGAGACAGATCTACTTTAACCAACGTGAAGCGTTACATTAACTGATGTGTACATTGACTAGGTGGAAAGTATCCCATGGTGTAAAAAGCACTAATAACCAACAGTGCTGAAACAACAGTGAGAAAAAACTCTAAGTGGCTCTGTCAACAAAAAAACAAACAGCATTAATCAACGGAGGAGAAAAAATGCCTTATGCTGCGTTAACATTTTAAGACACCATATGGGAGTTTTAAAGATATTAGCCATAAATGATTTGCACTCAAGTGGATGTCTTCCTCTCCATTGGTTGCTCATTTAGTAGATTTTTTAAAATCTTGGTAACATGTTTTAGAATTGGTGCAGAAAACAGTAGGAGGTCCAAGTTAGTCCTTATTGTGCCAAAGAATGCCATCCACCTCCACAAGGAAGTCCACAGGGATCTTGAAGATCTCCACTTGGAATGCTAAAGCACATTAACAGGACTGCTCTACTCCTGGGGGTGGGTGGACGCAGTGAGGTCACGTAATGCAAAGTTACCTGACCCCACGTCAACGTCGCCACAGCTCACACAGTGTAAAAAGAAAGACGTCAGGCATTTTGCCAGTCGCCATCGACGCAGTAAAAGCCTTTAGTATGCTCTCTTGCTTAATGTCCAGTTTTTGATGATCAAGCCACTTTAAGGGGTTTCCGTCCCCTTTCTAAAAACCTTTCACTGCAATACACGCTAACTACACCTATGAAATTTTATATACTGGTGTCTATCAAAAGCCGAACACCTCCCTTATTGTTACGTTATTGATTGTTGTTGATTGCTTAGACAGCCTTGTAAGGTTTAGTTTTAATAAATTAAAGCTGTAATGGTAACATTTCCCAATTAAAGGTTATATATAATATATATATATATATATATATATATATATATATATGTAATCTCACATATTATCAGATGATCAGATATCATCCTGCCTGCGGTCAATACTGTTTAGGATGCCCTAAGTTGGTAGTCCTACCTATGTTTTCAAAGATGTATAAAGGAGTATAAAACAAACTATGTGGTTAACTATTAACACAGCAATAGTATGCACCAAACAGAGTTATGTGAAGGTTTCATAAAGTGATGTGTTAAACTGGAGAAGCATCCTAATTATACGTTTAGTGCTATACCCGTCAATCACAGCCACTGCCATCTTTCTAGTGGCGATTTACTAATACGTGTTATGCCAGGAGGGAGCCGAGCCAGGTCTCACACTGCCAACTGTTGCCAGGCTACAGCATGGAGACTTTGCTTGCCGTCTTTGCTAACCACCTGTTGGGAATCGCTGAATCTCACGGCATTCTGGATCGCTAGGACAAAGAATAAGAAGGTCTGGCTACATTTACTACGACTCACTGCCAAGCCCCTCACTTAAACCGTTTTAAATAAATGGCGTTGCTATGCTACCACATATCACACATCAGGAGAAAAGTGAAGACAAAAAATAAGTAATCAGTGGTTCTATATTCTATGCATTCAAATTAACATCATCAATTTTTTATGTTTTCATGTATAATTTGTCCTGTAAATGGTTAAAACTATAAGTTTTCATGAGATGTTATCCAAAAATGCATTATAAGAAACAAACAGAAATTCACGGATGTGTATATTTATTTATTTTTTCATTTTTTTGTCCCTAAAAAAGTAAACTGATCACTTAATTCTAAAAGTAAAAGATTATATGCGGATGCCTGTTTTTTACCGAAGAATTTCTGCAGAGTGTTAAAGAAGCAGATCATTCAATAATATATGAACAGCTCTCTGAGTCTTAAAATAATTCTGCCACTGCTGTGTGAACCATTTTCCGTTTTCTATACTAAACATAGTGGGATAAAAATTCAAATCAAAATGACTTATTTAATTGTGTTCCGTGAAGCAAGTTTCCTTTTGTTTGATTCAATACATCCCAGTCATCATTCTGAGAGACATTAATGTATAAAAAAAATGTTTTATATATATAAAACATACAATATATATACAATATAATATATATATATATATATTATATATATATATATACACTGTATATACAATGTATTTATACAATATAAATATATATAGTGTAGAAAGGTCATATATATATATATATATATATATGTATGTTAAAGACATTTTACATTTTATATCATATTTTACATGTATTACTCGAGAGATCTGCAGAATCTTCAATCTCCAAATCTGCACATGAGAAAAAAATTGAAATGTCAAAAAGCATACTATTAAATAACCCCCATCCACACACACATTTGTATATACACACATATGTAAGTCATATGTAATATAATTACACATATTAACGGATAATACATTTACTGATGATTCTTCTCAATACTATTTCAATTCCAATTGACTAAAGGGGAAAATGTGTGTTCTGGAGGGTATGGCTAGAGTTGTGCTAAGAATTTCGCTATTGTGTGACCAGGTAAGGCATTTAGGAGATTAACTTTGTGTTCTATTAACAGTTTCATTTATGATCACATTATTATGACTTTTACGGCTTTAGGACACCGTGACGTACTCACAACCAGCTCCTTGAAAAGAGGGACGTCAGAAGTAGAAAGAAAGGTTTGGGACGCAAAGAGAGATTGCAGCCCCTACTAAAGTAGGGCTTTTGGGTTGTATGCAATCTGGACTACCTCAATGATCAGATATTTTATTCTGTACAATTAGTTGGAAAAAAATGTACACATTTTAAAGATTAGAAAAACCCATGGCTGTATTCATTCTTCGTTCTGGACTAAAACGTTGTGAGATATCATTTCAGGATCCGTGGGCACGGCATTCTCATGTGGGAGGAAATGTATGTCTAGTTTAGGAACATTATGATCTTAATTTTAATGCATTTCCCTTATTATTCCCGAGGGTCAAACGTGTGCTTTTAATCACTGTTAAGCGGATAAAGTATGAGTGAAATTACAGCAATACGCCGGAATGTGGCCTTATCGAAAACACACTGCGTACATTGTGTACATTCCTTCCGTCTATGTGTAGAGTGATCTATTCTTTTTTAAAGGACCTACATAAAGCGATATAGATTTACAGTTATATTAGTTAGATAAACTGCCTGTCCTTCTGTCTAAACACACAGTTTTTAGGATCTAACATTATACGTGTACAGATATAGGGATGTTTCGTTGGCCAAACTAGGTAATCTGGGTTGGATTAATTGTCGGTAATTAATGCCATACGTGGCCATCCGGGTTCTCTCAGTAATCCTATCAATTACATTAAGTAAGCGTAACAGTTGTTTGCTGTAAGAGTTGTGTCACGGAATCCAAAGCTAATCCTGGATATGCTTCCTCCTATGTGGCTCTTAAAGCACCACTAGTTTTTGAGAGTTAGTACACGGTAACTGCTAGATACAACCTGTATATAAACATTTATGAAGAATATGAATCTTAGCATTATAGCGGAATAAAGAATTTATATTTTTTGTTCACATACACACACTGAAATGAGGGATGTATTATAATTTCCATAAGTATCATTATTTACTAACCAGAGATTCTAGTTCTATCAATTGAGCCGAAATATTCTAATCTTATCCTATTTTTATTTTTTTATTTTAAATTATATGTGTGTTTTGGGGATTTTAGGACATTATGGTACACTACTAAACTTGACTAAATGATGTTAAAAAATCTAGACAATTAATAAAAACTAATTAAGCAAAAATTAAATTAATAATAATAATTAGCGAGGTGGAGCCTACCCAGCACTACAGAGATGAAAGTTCAGACTATACCCTGCAATCACACTTATTATGTCGCCAGCAGTAATTTTATACATCGGACTTATTGTCATTGGCGCATTTATCTTCAGCGCTGCCCCGCGGCAGCACCACAGTGTTTTCTACTGGATGTCCAGATATGACATCATATGCCAACACTCCACTTTTATGAGGAAGCATGGCACGGAAGGAAACCATTTCACACAGCCCTCCATAGTGTTTATGATCTCATTTTTAACTGTCGCATTGAGTAATGGCATTGATCCCCAATGGGGCAACCAGGCTACTTGTTGTGTGACAGAGGGCTTGCCCTCCCTTGGACGTGCCAGGCCAGAATACCCCGCTGCTTATTGTATCCTACTTGGCATGATTGGCTATGTAACCAACGGCTAAAACCTATTGAGTGCAGTATATGTAATAATTAGTCATGTCTCAACAAGTCAATGAACAGCATAAGTTCAAGAGCTGCACTTTTCAAGGTTCAAATGAATGACTAACGTTTGTCAATGTATAGTCGGTGATTTGTGTGATTTAATGAATATTACGATCAAATAAAAAAAAATAGGAAGCAACTAATCAATTTTAAAACGGAAATGTTAACTCAAAATTCAGTCAGCCTGGACACCATCCCAGCGAAATACATATTTATGCATTGAAATATAATTTAGGGAAAAATGCCAAAATAAGTGTTATACGGAGAAAAACATTAAGTACTATAATTATCGCAAATATATATGGAAATTATATTATGAATTATCAAGGACGTCAAGTGGCATCCAATGAACAGTGTTAGTATTATTATTTATTAATTTATATAATGACATCACATTCTGGTGCGCAGGAGAATGGGTGAATGGCATTATCTTTTAGATGATTTCTTATAGCCTCATAACCTATTATTAGTATATTTCCCATTAATCTGTGAGCTGCATAACCCTTTGAAGTAAATAAGCATATGTAAGGGCATTTATAGACTAATAGAAGAAATATACAAGAAAACAACCTTATGTGTATACCATGGAAGCGGGCAACCCAACTTTACAGGATCCTCATGATTATTCCTCCCCATTAAGTTATTGCTCCATTTTTGTTGCGTTACTGTCTCTCTGGTGGCTCGGGAGAGGAGGGGAGAAGCTAATTAACCGAATTTGTTAAACAACCACAATATCATTATGTTAATAATAATGAAATGTTTTTGTTTCCAGCATTCCTACGTAACTTGCCACGGCTGATCTTTATTTTGGGTCCGTTCCTGATTTACCTCCAATGATATTCTTCCAGGGCTTTATGTCGGCGTTAAAATTCACTGCATTTTTAGGCCAACTCATATTTCATTATGAAAACATTACATCTCATAAGTTCGCCGGAACAATTACCGAGGGAATATTTACAACAGTTGAGGACACAGTTTTGATTTCTTCCTATGGAACTCCTCATTTGGCCTTTTTAAAAAAAATTGCATGCCACAGCAAATTGTGAATTTCGGTGAGCCTTGCAGAAATGAAACCCGAAGCATTAAGAATTGAAATACAGATTATTCTATTCTTTTTCTTTTTTTTTTTTTTGGCTGGCCACTTCCCAATTAGCATCTTCCATATTCCAAGCATCGCGTCAGCCTCCTAAGTGAGTATATAAATTATGGTACTGCTCCTACTTAATGGTGTAGCGTAATGGTTTATGAAATTACCTGTACCAACAAATCATTGACGAGTCCAGATAATGATGGACTTAGTGACCCAAAGAATAAAAAGCCAACCATATTTTAGTGCTGGGACTCTAATGCAGTTCCATAAATGGAGCACTCTTGGCACGGGTTCCACATACATATCATACAGTACAAAGAAAAAGTGTTTTATCATAGATTTGGCTCTATATATTATAAAATACATAAGGCATTCAAATGTTCCTATTACTTTAGTTTTAAAGCATAAGCACCGTTTTAGCACGCCATACAGCGGTTAATGGTTCTCTTTTGTATTGTGCGTTTGACCTGCTACTGATAAATTAGGATTCCTTCAGACAATTCTGCCCATGCACCCACAGTATATGACAACTAAATTAAACTGATCAGGATATCCTTACGTACAATGCTGCATGTTCCCGTGGTTATAAAGAGAAAAGCCTAGAAACTATTCTTATATATTTATTCACGGTCTAAAAAGGTGGCAATTAGAAGTTCTGGTAGTTGGTTAGGAAACTTAGGTCTGTAAATTGAGTGCATACTCCAGAGAAAATTATATTTATATATATAGCTCTCAAAGGCCGACACAACTTATAGGGCCAGTTTGTTGTGTCAGTTGATTTAAGGTGCACAATGAGTGCCATGTTGCCTTTGTTAACCATTTCCTGGGAAATTAAATGCTATAGCTAATGTAACCGTACCGTATGGTGTAAATAGTGCATGTGTCTCTTGAGAGTCCTGTTTCCAGCCTTTGGTTGTATTCTTTTCAGGGAAATTAGTAAAATCATAAAGTAAATCATAAATCATCATTTTATAGTCATTCATATGGGTAGGTTAACCCTGTGAGCTCTATGACAGCAGATCACCAATATAAAATAGATTTCAAGCTATTTGAATTCATTTCAGTAGACAAAAGACCAACATATAACTTTTTTTACTGTATTTAGGTGCGCCTTATCTATACATTATGGATTATCCATTAGGTTAAGGTAGCATGAGGGTTTATGAACAACTTGATTGTGGAAAAAGTTCCTGCATTTTCTGGGAAACAAACAAAAAAAATCTTAAAATTGTATTTAAAGAACCTTTCAGAAATCCCAGATGCATCTTATTCAAGCGAAATACATCCTACGCTGTACTGTATTTGCTGCTCCCAGATATTTACATTAACACATAACCTGCACGCCTTAGTAGGTTCTATACTTGTCACTGCAGATGATTACAAAGTCAGCAAGATATACCCATTTATTCCAGAACTAATGATACAAATAAAGTGTCCCATTAATGAAAAAGCCCCTCGTAAGTAGATTGATCGCAAGAAAATGAAACACTTGCGACAGAGATGATCGTCAAAACTGTATTAATGTAGTCACGGCGGGGGTCTTAATCAGTGGTATTGTTGGTTTAACTAAATTATGTATGACTAAATACTAAAGATATTTAACAAAAGCTGCAGGAAAATGCATTGGTGAGCCATAAAGCGCAGCTTAAAAGCCTATAATGACTGCTGCACTGCTGGAACCGTTGTTTTGATGAGCTTTGCTCTGCAATATTTACAGGGAAACACCTAATTTATACTTGTCTTTATACATATATTTGTATATTGCATATAGTGGCATATATATATTTTTTATTATTATTATTTTATTTATTTTTTTTCGTGTGTGTGTGCATATACATGTGTTACAGTTTATGATGTTCAATTATAAAAGTCCTTGTTTTTTTAAAAGAAAGCAAATTTTGTCCAATAAAATCAAATGGATCAGAAATACAGTGTAGACGTTATTAATGTTGTAAATGCTGTAGCTTATTTTTAATGCAATATCTTCATCACTCCTGTGTTCGCTAATCCAAGTTTAACTTTAAAAGGCTAATCGATCATTAGAAATCCCTTTTTGCAATTATGTTACAGCTAGAAATGTCCTTGTTGTCCGTGAAAACGGCTACGCGACCCCAAACTTTTGAACAGTAGGGTATATTTGTATATAAAGTTATAAGATAAATATATTATGAGTTCTATATTCTCAACTTTATAAATAATATAAAATGAAGCGAAACTGAGTTTAATGGGGAATGAAGAACATTCACTTTGAAGACAAACATTTGGCTTTGATGCCTTTGTGGTTAACAAGTTCTGTTACTGTAAACATGTATTCTCCGTCTCACGTGTCCTATAATCAAGGTTCTTTTTTTTATGACGCACACCAGCACCGTACACAACCGTTTGATGAGCATTTCATATTTCAAAGTAACACGGCGTTGTTATCACATTTGTCTCTGCAAACCATACACTTGTGATCTGCACGGGCTCTTTCATCTGCATTTTTTTAAAAAAAAGAAATAAGAAATAGGTTATGTTGAAGACGTTGACTTGCCGAAGTACCGCAAGCTCAGGATATTCGCCGGGCGATCCGCAAAATGAATATGGCATTATTACCACGGGTAATTTTTATAGGAAACCTCAGTTGTTCCCTGTGGGAAAACGACAGGATGAGGTCAAGCTCTTTCCGATCTTGAGTTCAAGATACATTTCTGCTGCATGGGTACGATGCAGAGGCCAACACCCCGAGGCTAAACTATTACACGCACATGGCTGTGGGCCTGCAATGCCAGACCTTGTGTCAGTGTGTTCATAAGGCATGCAAATATCCAGCTCCCTGTCCCTCTCTTCATCAATAATTCCTTCAGGCCACAATGGATCGTAGAGAGTACCTCTCAGATTCATTATGGTTACTTGAGAGACTTCCAGGGCATGCTTCAGTGGAGGCAGTCTATTCCTCTGTGGGAAACCCTAGCAGTCCACGGGGAGGCTCGTAAGGGAAGCAGTCAGCGGTGCCTGCCCTCTTAGCTGGAAACTTCACTCCAGTGCACTCTCCATGCAATCAATCATGAAAGAAGGTCAACCGACAGCTTTCAAATAACTGATCCATTTAACTAGTGACATTGATCTGAGCTAGAGCAGTAGAGATGAGAAGGTGGGGTCTGTGTAGTCAATCAGTGAAACCTGAATCTTCTTTAAGTGAAGCGCAGAGACAAAACACATACATTACCCTGGATATCATAGCCATTCACCTTCCAGTCTGCGTGCGGCCTGTACACACAGATAAAACACGGAGTTCTCTGGAATCTTCATTTACCTAATGTAAATATTTAAAGACAACCCAGGCCCCCGCTTACTTTCACTGCAACCTACATTGGTAAAGTGCTTTTTACATCATGAGATCTACGCAGACTTGTAAGCACATTGGTTTTTTTAATTTTTTTTGTGATATAGTATTATTATTTTTTTTTTTTTTTAAAGATTCCCAATGCAACCATATAGATAATAAATTACTTTTTGGGTGACTTTTAGTATGCTTTCAGATAATCATGGTGAATGTAGAATACATATGTGTGTATATATATATATATATATATATATATATATATACACATATATATGTGTATGTATATGTATATAAGATTGTAAAATATATTTGGCTTCGCTGACATGCGAGCCGACCTCTCAGCCGTTCAGCTACAAAAAATGAGGTGTATCTCAGTAGGTACGCCTCATTTTCTTCAATTTCCAACAGGAAATCCATAGATCGACCAAATCGACCGCCACTAAGAAAAATTAACATAATTAGCGTCCTTGGAAATTTGTACCTAAGACAACATTACCCAAGACACAATGTGCCTGTCTATACAATCCAACGGGAAAAGAGGAAAAATATGTGTCTTTTCAAAATTACTGATTCTGCAATTGTTTCATTTGCCAGCGAAGGCAATTTAAATATTCATTAGATAGGTCATTATGTCTAAAACATTTAAGAAAAAAAGAAAAAGAAAACATCATTAGCCGTTAGCGATTAAGTGCTACGTTAAAACAAGATCTCTCACAACATAAAACAGTAAAGGCGATTTTAATTTTAAAATAATTAAACTCCAATTTGTTTTGTCTTTGTCTGGAAGTCACATGAGGATATCCTGCTCTGGCTGCGGCAACGCATTGTAACTAGCAAAGCTAATCATTTGCACGGGTAATTTATCCGAGTCCCTAGCTAAACAGTGCCTGTTGCAGACCATAAGAAAAACATTTTTTTTTCTCCTTCCAATTCTTTTTTTCACATCAATAGTCAAGAGTCAGAAGTCCTTTATCTTTAATAATTGCCTCCAAATAAATCCTAGGGGACCAAAAGTTCTCAAAACAACTTACTATGAATATCCACTTACATGTAATTTATGAGAACCGGAGTATGTCAAACCAATTATTTGCTTCCTTATAAAACAAAAAGTAGCTTGATCTTGCAGAATGTCTGGTGTTTGAAGCCCTGGCTTAATAGGGGCTCTCCCCAGCATTCTCCATAGGGAGCATTTCCCCTACCTGGGGGTCTGTCAATAAAAAAAGTTCCCGGGTATAAATGTTGGAGAGAACCAACATATGGAGAAGAAAGAAAAATCCTAATAAAATGACAGTGTCATAGAAAGCAAAGAAACATAAATTTGACGGCAGATAAGAACCACCCGGTCAATCTAGTCTACCCATTTCTCCTGATCTATGATCTTAATCAATCCTCGGTCTCGTTTTAGATTCAGGATAGCTTTATGGCCATCCCATGCATGTTTAAATTCCCTCACTGTATTAGCCTCTACCACTTCTGCGAGGAGGCTCTCCATAAAGATATACTTCCTCATTGACCATGTGACCCATTCAGTTTGCTAATACATCAAGCCCTCTTGTTCAATCATTTCTCCTTCATTGAAATATGCTCCCTTCCTATATATTATGTATTTAAATGTTTCTGTCGAATTCCCTCTATGGTATCCTTCCTCCAGGCCCCTATGTCTGGTTAGCTTAATCTTTTCAGATCATTTATAGTAACCTCTTGGAATGGTTTCGTACTAAGACCCCTGTGACTCCCCCACCATCTTTAATGCATTCCATTCTCTTGATTATCTATAATCTTGGCAGGAAGAGCAAAGTATCACAAATGACTCCTATTTGACTGTAGTCTGATAATGCTTGAATCCTTGGAATTATGATTTTCAATTTATGTCCCTTCTTGTTAATTTCTGATTGATTGTATGAATATTTATCTTCTACAACTTTTTAGTCAAACTCCCACTAGATCTAATTTACAACTTGGTGAGGCTGTTAATCAGTTTCACAATGAAAATAGTAATTAAGGGAAAAAATGCTGCCATAACTTTTAACTGCATGGTAAGTGAAAATATATACAAAAAGGAGACTTTTCCAAGGTCACTGAAACTTTAATTCAGGCTAAATACCGGCACTTTAAGATTAACGGTTGGATAGCAAATCTTAGTGGTTAAGTTTTGTCTTGAAATGTCTTAAAATCCTTAAAAATAATTTGCTAGGTACTAGGCTGTATTCAAAACAGAAGACTCGGAAGAGTTCTAGAACTCTTGTCCCATCGAGGTCTGGGGCATTTTCATCTGGCAAGGCCACAAATATATCAGTGTCACTAAAAAACACTACTCCATTACCCACTCACTAACCATCTTGAAGATTAATTGCCCCTACCCCTTGTGCCAGCCTGCAACTGCTGACTGGGCAATTCCATTGATTGCTATGGTGATAAATTCACTTTTCAAACCATAATCCATTTTGGCATTTCAATGGTCTGTCAGACCACCAGAGTAGATTAGTAGTAGTTAAGCATAATGGTCTATCCCGGGGTACAGTTCCAAACGTGGATCAACCGGTATAGAATGTTGCCCTAGAATTACACTTTATTCTGAAATCATAACCCATAGCATGTGGAATGCTAGCGTTTGCCTGTTAATGTCCATCAGAAAATGATGTGTGATATAATTAACAACATACCATAATTCATCAAACACCTTTTTCCTGTCTGCTCACAACTGCCATCATAACAGAGCCTAATATATTGCCAGTAAACGGATGTGACCCTTTTCTTTCTGATATGATTGCTGCGATCGCACAAAAAACCCACTGAATGTGATCATTAGACAATTATGAGAGACATAATATCTCACACAGAACCTCGTGATACATTATAATCCTAAAAATGGTAATTGCCCATAATTAGATGTTTTGCTGCCAGAGGCCTTAGCCTCTTTCCACTGTCATCAATTAAGATTTAAAGACATATTTGCAAAATGTTACATTAATACTTGCAATTAACCTTTCATTGGGGCTTGACTTTAGGTTAAAGCATAATACTGTACCTGTTCTCAATTTCCAAATGTTTCCTGAGATTTAAAGGAGGAATTATTTTATTTTAGAAGATGTTTTCGCTGGTCATCTAGCTTTTTACCATGCAAAAACGAAAGCAAAATATCCCACTTGAGAGCCAAGTGACCTACAGTAAGACCCAAGCGCTAGTCTTTTTGAGAATTGTTTCATAAATTCATAATTAATTAAACAATTAATTTTCATAAAATGTGATTATATATAGGAACTCCTGGGCCGCTCTATCCCTGGGTGGTGACAGTGGCTTCTAGATACACCCATCATAACATGGCTCTACTGAACCCATCAGCTCATGTGATCCAGTACTGGTCCATCATCTTCTAGGCTGGTCTCACCCTTCTCCCTGCTTCCAGTGAATGAGGTTCCCATGTATTTAGTACACATAAATGAATGCCAGGACAGCCAAAATACTTTGTGGTGGGCTTTTGACCAGGTCATGGAAATCCACAGTGGGCTTCTCACAAACACTGATTTCTTATATGCAGCCAGACAATGCTTATTAATAGCATATACCCAGGGAAGTAAATCACCCATCATATATCAAAACAGAATAGCATAAATAACTATTACCTAAAAGTTCATATACCATGTTGTTTATGAAGTTTGCAATACCTTTTAGTGCACAAGTGTTAACATTCTTAGACGTCACAAAAGCTTTCATGACCTTAGAGGTCCCTTCTTATGATTTAAGGGCTTCTGAGGCTTGGAAGATTATGTGTCAGTATATCTTACTCTGTGAACATATGTGGCATAAAATGTATTAAAAACTTCTATTATTGGCTTTTTTTATTATTGTTGGCCCTTGTCTCCTAATTATGCATGGTGGGTGTCGAAATACAAATATTTTTCATTTAATGAATCTGTACCTCTGTTCAGCCACGTTAAATACTGTATATGCTAATGGATCAGCTGCTTGGACAATGGAGCCATTACTTTTTTCCAGTTAAGGAGAAAAGTACTATTTATCAATTTTTCCCCGTACATACATAGCATTCACTCGCTCACAACCCCATACTGTTTACGAGCCAGCACAGTACACAGTAACGAAACGGAGCTTAAGGTTCTCAGATAAATCCGGAGTTTCTTGGAGTTCAAGTTCAAAATAAACACATAACCTTGAAAATAACCTATTGATTAGACAGATGGAAATGGAGACCAAGGTCCAATAGGGCATGGACTATACTACACAGGTAAGTAAATAAAAAGTCAACTCAACAGCTATTGACCAATTTCCTTACACAGCCAAATCTTAGGGGAGGGTTGAGCAAGTCTGCTGCGATTTAGGAAAGATCTGAAAGAGCTCATTGTTTTACACTGCTTTCATCAAACATCACGATTCAAGCATGGTTACACTAGAACGTACTGTCTTGATGTTTGGTTAACTATGTAGCTGAGAAGTGGGCTTGCCAGCCATATGCTTTACAAACACCCTTTGTTCTCATGTCTCAATACACCTGGTATAACATCTTTCTCCTGTCCCAAATGTCCCTAGGTGCACAATACCTTTGGTACCTCCAAGGTTAAATACAATAGAACTGGCAGACACTTATATTTCAATATTCCACTCTGTATTGGTATTTCATGCTGAGCTGTATCGCTGTTTCACTCCCAGTTTGCCTACGAGTTTCTATTAATTTTATTATTATTATTATTATTAGAAACACAAAGTGATCAGAAACTTTGGAACAAAGCCCCAACTTTTTGATCATTAGAAAATAAATAATAACTGCGGGATACATTATTGAGTTCGGCGAAGTTAATCTGTCAGATACGGCACTTTTTAATTTGTCAGTCAGTAACGACACCTACACACCGTCTGTTGTGTCTCAGATTCCGCTATTACATCTCAGGTACATTTCTATGATTGCCCTTCAGAAGGAAAGTTTGAAAGCTGTTAATGATGTGATGTTAGCCTGCCTACACAGATATTAACTGTCTTCTAAGAGTACAAATGGAAGAGGTATGCTGAACACAAGCAAGGCAAGGAAAGAATAAAAAGCAAATTCTGAATAAAACAAAACTTCGTTTTTTTGTGATGTCACTGCATACCTTAATATTAAGCTAAATGCTCAGCAGCTTTCCATCCAAAAATGTATGCTCCTAAGAACATGGCAAGTTTATCTTTCTGTTCCATTATATTAAAGCAGATTATGGTCCATCTCCTTTGAATAAAGGATTTATCTTCTCTTTGCCCAATACTGGTATATCAATTTTCTACCTTACGTGTGCTAGTTACATAGTTACATAGTTATATAGGCTGAAAAAAGACATGCGTCCATCAAGTTCAGCCTTTCCTATATCTGTTAAGTTGTTGCTGTTGATCCAAAAGAAGGCAAAAAACCCTGGCTTCGCTCTTTCCAATTTTGCACTAACCAGGGAAAAAAAATCCTTCTTGACCCCAAAATGGCAGTCAGATTTCTCCGTGGATCAATAAGCTGTATCCCCATAATTAAAGATTATATCCCCGAATATTATGTTTTTCCAGGTATCCATCCAGTCGCAGTTTAAAAGTCTGTACAGACTCTGATAAAACTACCTCTGCAGGCAGAGAATTCTACATCCTTATTGTCCTTACTGTAAAAAACCCTTTCCTCTGCTTTAGTCTAAATCTCCTTTCTTCCAGTCTAAATGCATGACCACGTGTCCTATGCCTAGTCCTGTTTATGAACAGATTTCCACACAATGGTTTGTATTGGCCCCGAATATATTTATATAGCGTTATCACATCCCCTCTGAGGCGACGTTTTTCTAAACTAAACAGATTTAAATTAGTTAACCTTTCTTCATAACTATAGTGCTCCATTCCTTTTATTAATTTTGTAGCCCGCCTCTGCACCCTTTCTAATGCTATGATATCCTTCTTTAGAAAAGGTGCCCAAAATTGCACAGCATACTCAAGGTGCGGCCTTACCATTGATTTATACAGAGGCAAAATTATATCTTCATCCCGCGACTTGATGCCCCTTTTTATACACGACAATACCTTACTGGCCTTAGCAACCGCAGACTGACACTGCACATTGTTGCCTAGTTTGTTGTCTATAACAATTCCCAAATCCTTCTCATTTGTCATTACCCCTAATTCACTACCCCTAATACCCCTAGTTTGCCAGGGTAATGCGGTTGGTAAATAGCTGAGTCCTGGGTCAATAATGTAAGTATGCTTAATATTAAGCTGACGAACACATAAATTTCATCATCTGGTGTTTTTCGTCCAGTAGGCCCATGCTTTGATGGCTACACCAAGGGTGTTAATTGCCCCTTTCCCTCAATTATTACACTGTCCCTGACCACTGCTATCTTACTATTAGGTCAGATCTTGACAAACCCTGGCGATTAGGAATTGCATCCTTGCACCTAGTGTTTCAATGGCTGAGCACACTCTATACAGATTGTTATTCTTTTCTACGTGATGCTGGGACTCTGGAGCTCGGCTAGGTCTTCATGTGACCCTGGAGGAGTAGCACAGGAGCTCCTGGCTACTGAGTTTGTTTGGTGTACATTCTGATCATTTCAGCAACAACCCACAATTTCTATTTTTGTTGGGATGTGGTTACTTTTTTGTATTTTTTGTGCTTTTTGACTGGTTCCATTTGCAGGGAATTTGAGCCCTGTCCTAGGTCTATAGACTCGATGGGGCTCTAAGATGTTATATCAAATCATTATGTGGGTCTAAGATATTTACCTTAGTATGTTAAAGCAGTAACTCTATGATTTTAATTAAAGAAATCGCAGCTATAATCAGTACGGTCATGGAAGCCAAACTCTCCTATACTCTTCGTTGTTCTTGAAGTCAAGGTAATATAAAACACATGCTACATCAACAGCAGTAACACTTATCTCTACTTGAAATCTAGGCTTCCTTGTTAACAAGGAAAAATAATACGAGCAAGGAAGGTATGTCAGCTTGTGAAAAGAATGCAGTTACACTAACGTGAAACACACAACTGAGAATAATTAGTTGACAGGTCTACATAGTCATTTTAAAGCCTTCACGCAGGTCTAATTGCACAAACTGAAAACACTCCCTAAAATAGCTTTTATGTGATTTATGAAAGGCAACCAATGCTAACAAGAAAGTTAAATTACTACTTCCCTATAACGTAAATATCAGCGCACTGAAGGTGAAACGTCTAATTCCATCATACATTCCTGATACTATATATAATGTAAGTGATTCTTGGGTCCTGGACAACATCTAGCATACACATAAAAAAACACAGCTCTGATTACAAGAAATTGGGGAAATCTGGGTGGGTATGAATATATATTTTTCCTATACCTCAGGACGCATTAACGTCTATGGAGTCATGAATCTCAGCAAGGATAACTTATTCTGGCTAGGGCACAACTCTTTCTACCTGCCTTCTGCTACTCTATGGGTGAGATGAGGCATGATGATTAGCTTTCTCTTTAATTAATAAGCATCTGCATGGGCGCCTTATATCAAAGATATAACTTGGCACTTGCTTATCATCAGTCACTTGGGGATAAATGTGACTTATGTTAAATCTGATGTAAATAGGGTCCTGGATGAGTATGGAGGATTGATTGAATAACATATGCGATTTCTTTGTCAAAACTGCATGCTACTCAGACTTGTTAAACGTCCATTAATAAGTTATAGAGAGTTAATTTTTTTAGACATGTTTCCGCACAAACAAAATGATCATTTCTATGACTTTATGAATCATTCCAAGTGACAATGGATAGAGAAGAAATGAAAAAGATCAAGATCTATGGATAGGTTTTATCCACAATGCATCATATTTATTCTCATGAGACTTAAAAGTGTTATAAAAAAATATACATCAGATTTGAATAAGCTTTGACTGTAAATCTAAATACAAGGCACTAGCCCAGATAAGTTAGCAAACCTTAACTCATAGTCTTTAAAATTGAAGAAGATGAAATGTTTACCTAGTTGCTCTAAAAACCGACCTGTTCGGGGGTCCTGCAGGCTGGATCTGGGAAATTCTGCAAAAAAAACAAAAACACAGAAGCATATCATTTATGTGAGAAAGTTACAATTCGAGGTGTTTTCAGTTTGCTCTCTTTTGTGATATAGTTACACAAAGATAACAGACAAAAGGCATTTGGTTCAAAGACTAGTTAGAAAAACATATCAAATCCTGAGCAAAAACCTTACATTTAGCTCAAGGCTATTATTATACAAAATGACATTATATCTATCTATATATAGATAGATAGATATAAACCCCAACGGTAGGTTGGATATAACTGAGAAAGAAAGAGGTTCCTCAAAATGTTGGCATTTTATCTAAATATAGAATCTGAAATATTTATATACATATTCAAAACTTGGTATTTTCTTTGTGAAAATATCACATTTCTCTTCATTAAGTATTTCTAAATCCACGAAAAAAAAATAAAGAAACCCAACGCATTAATAGCAAAACTACGTCCTTTAGAAAATGAACGACTTCTGTATTCCCGGCCACACAGAAGCAAGTTTTAGGTAATTTACATATTTTCTTAATAGCTGTGTACTTTAGTTAAAATATCCGCTCCATCCATCAAACTCCGCTCACTTATATGCAAAGACATTGGGAAAACAGTAGTTAGTTTCAGGTCATGTTCCCTTAGCCATCCCCGCGGAGTTGCTGCCACTCCGTCCTTACATTCATCTCAAGGGAAGGAAAATTATCCAAATAAATATGGTGTGTATGGCCAATGTGTCAAGGCGGTCATGGGATTATTTTTTTATTAGAGCACACAGGGATCCCTTTATGTCTGATTTTAGAGACCCGACTTGGTCGGCACTGAGCAAGCCCTACTAACTCCATTGTTTGGCATTAGCAAAATTAAATCACTAATTAAGCTTTTTAAAGTGTCATTCACCAGCTGCTTTTAAGAGAGAAAGATGTGGGGAGTCTTACTTTGCACTGAATGGAAATATGCGTAACGAACTAACGCTTTCGAGTTAGTTTTCGTGAGTGACTGACGACGATAACTTAGATCTTTGAATACTATCTGTCTTGGAGGCCTTTAATTACAGAAAGCACTAGGGGGGTTTGACAATTGACATCAAAGTAATCATGTGAATGTTCCAGCCTTTTGAAAAACGCAGTGAGAAATGAAGTATACTTTTACAAAGGTAGAAACTTAGTAAAGTCACAACAAACTCCAAGTCCTTCAGAAACCTAGCCAAAGTTTTAAGCCCCAGAAGACAAGCGACTTGTGAAAAATACCCAACACATCTATTATAAAGAAACATTATTAATTAATAGTAAATTATTAGCTTACAGAGAAGTCACCAGCATGTTCTGGGGTTCTATAAGGTAGTTAGACACAACATATCAATAATTGACCATACAACTTCAGAAAACAGACAAGGGCCACGTTCTAGAGTCTGGATTCCTAGCTGTTATTTCAAACATAACCAAAAAAATGAGACTAAATATCTTAATTAAACCGTTTGTGAATTCCAGACATATAAGTAACACATTTGCATAGTTCACAATCTCAAATAGTTAATTCATTATTAAGGTACTGATATTTTTGTTGTTATCCAAAGAGATATGGACCTATACTTATGGACACTAGAGGGCAACACTGCATACTTATGAGTATCTAGAAAAGGTTAACTGTAGATTTCCCTTACTTCAATTATGTTTTTCCTCATAAACAAAAATATTCAATTATTATCCAATTTTAATACACAGAACAAAATACCTTGTTTCATGCATTCAACAACTCCTCTATGCCGGACCCATTACATACTGACTGCAGAAAATGGTCGCTTTTTCCCTGAGGTCTGGCCTCAACAAGATTGTTTTTGGACCGAAATGTTCTGAATAAGTATGATGAGAAGAACAGTAGTCATTTTAGAATAAGACTATAAGACCCCACTCTACTTTGTTTACTTTTTCAGCGAAGGAAATAGTTTTAGTAAAATCCAGTGGGAGATAAGGACATCTATACCCTGTCGGAAAATATTGATTGAGTAGGACAGTGGCAGTCGCTAGGACACTTTTTTAGCGACAGAGTAGTTAATGATTTAGCGATTAATTTCAGGAAAGCCTAGCCTAACATTTAGTAATTGTTTGCAATGTGAACAGTGCTACATCTGACCTTGTCAAATTAGCAGAATACTTTCTGTCTATGGAAGCAGATGCCTCTTAAATATTGATGAATGTTCTACAACAGAGGTACGGTAATTTATGGATAAACATGGTATTGCATATCTATCCATCTAATCTATCTATCACTAAATATATAAAATATTGATGATTATACATTTAACAAAAAGGGATTAAGATTAATAACAAAAATAAAATATGTGTTGTTATTTTACCAAAAGTAATATAATGCCAGTCTGTTTTCTTCCATCCCCACTATAATTTGGGCTACCATCTTCTAAAAGAAGAGGTAGAATAAGATGACATGCTTAGTGACATCACACTGACTTTAAGTTATAACCCACTTGTTAAAGCGAAGCCTATCAAACACACTGACATGGGTATTTTAAGCATACTGTGCCTAGGAGTAGGCCCACCAACATCTGTGAGAAGGCTTATGGAAGTCCATGTTGCTTATGGAGCATTTAGTTAAATGTCCCATGAAAAATGTTGCTGCCCTGAACCGATTTCAATAGAAGCACTTTCCAGATTCGTGCCAGCAGCGTTCCCTGAGCCAGTGCTGGGCCTGACTGGCGGTAAGTCTATCATGTGCCAGGAGATGTGTTGGGTGAATGTATCTCCTGCACAGAAAACAGACGAGAAGGGGGCAGGCAAAGGGGCAAAAGCGTATGGGGTATTCTGAATACCCAATGAATTTACAAGGAGAACAACAGCATGGAGATTTAATGGAACCTCTCAGCTATAATATGCATTAAAGTACATATGATGGCTGGAGTTTCTCATGAAGTTGTCATCTTTTGGATTTTTTGAATGGTCTTCTGACATACTGTAACAGTATCAATGTTAACATTGTATAACAGGGCAAGGTCATTCATAGTGCACAATAATATGAAACACATTTATGTTCTCTTAAAAGGTAGCGTTAACATGTTCCAACATTCCTGGTAATTACACAGATGGCATTACATCTTTTTTCAGCAAAGGGGAATTATTTTCCAGATACCTTCTACAGACTTCCTTATAACAAGGCCAAAATGTGCAAGACCATGCAAACAAATTCTTAATATGAAGCACACCAAGCCTAAATAACCCCTGCGTAGCTAGATTGATCTATAATAATTTGTTGATATTATTAGTTTACTTAAGTAATATGTCATGGATCATCAAACATCCTACTCGAAGTTCCAATGCAACAATCATGAAGAACAAAGCGTTTCCTTATGGTACGTACACTTTCTCCTTCAGTATGTCTGTTGGGTCTGGGGGCATTTCAAAACTAGTTTCATTTCCCGCAGCTAATTTAGCCCAAAGGTGGCTTATTTAAGGCTATAAACGTCAGGATCCACAAGTCATGTGGGGAGCCTGGTTATCAAGTATCACGCTTAGCTTTGAAAGTAAGAAGCCTTGGTCAGCTTCTGTATAGAAGATGAAAATCCCGAGTTGGCCAACATGCTCAGTACTTCCTCTGCACAACTCAGATCGGCCAAACACTTAGAAGGTGCTAATCTGTAATGAAAAACAAACAGCGGCTAAAACCATGGAATTTATAATCCCTTGTTGAATCTTGTAATATTGTGTTTCACATTCGAACGTCGTCGAAAATATCTCACGTTTGACCTTGATGAAAGAAACCAACCTTTGGTTTTACAAACTGCTTACAAAACCTAAACCTATATATACACACAAGGAATTAAAGGGTCGGGTGATGCCGTCCACCTCCACCAAAAAGCTACTTTAGAAAGGGTCGTGCCGTTTTGGTTATTTTTTTCCAGTAAAGCTAAGACAGCCATGTCAATATACTTCTTAAATATTCACGTTTACGAGAATTCATACTGCTTTTTTGGGTTCTCTTAACAGACCAAGCAGTCACCACATTTGGAAAGTATTATAGCACCTCGGTAAGCATACAAACCTCTCTTTCTTGTTTCTTCCAGATTGCTTTTCCATTCCCCGTGCTTCTTGTATACGTTTTCTTTATCTGTGCTTTTGAAAAAAACGTGCCGCTGAGAAAAACAGCATTGTCTTTACACCACCGAATAAAAAGTCCAGGCTCTTGTAAAGCCAAGTTTGTAAATGAAGCCGACGCACACAGAAGTATGCGCCTGCCATTAAACATTTCACTATCCCTGTCATCAAGTGCAATAAAAAGCTCGAAAACCAGCTGAACATCCATCCCTAGTGGGAAAATGGATGAAAAATTGGATTTTCAGTTGTAATCTGTTTACATCTAGCAGTTGGGGATTAGTCAGATTAAAGTCTGAGAATTCAGGCCCATTAAGTATGCTAAATGGTGTTTGTCATTTTATTGGGTTAAACCGCAGTAATCACCGGGAGAACGCCGAGAATTCTGATCAGATTCAATTGTCGGGAGCGTTCCTTAACACTGCTTTTATTATACTGCTGCATAGCAACTGCATCAACTCAGCTACATCAGAAATAATTATTAAAAAGTTCACAAGAAACCAAGGAAAGAAAGCCGAAATGAATCAAAAGAGACATAAAATACCCACGTTTCCATAACTTTTTCAGATATTTATCATGAAATAATTGTAGTCTACATTGGGTGTCTACGGGGTTAACCATATCCTTCTCTCGGTTTTAGGTACCGATTACAAAAAGTAGGTTATTACCAAGCTATGGAATGAGCAGCCAATCAGGATGGGGGAGGTGAGCTGTATTCTGGGATACATCGCTTTCTCGGCACAAAAGATGGAATCTCAAGCACCATTCTTTTCTTCTCTTAAAAACTGCCATATGGCGTGTTAAAATGTTTTCACAACATAAGGCTTTCTTTTTATGCGCTACTGATTAATCTTTTTTTTTTGTTTTTAAGGCGATAGTTCCACTTAAAAACATTACAACCTACCACAACATTTTTTTTGTGGGCCATAAACTGTATGGTAAGGATTACATGTATAATTATGACATAATATAGGGTAGATTTAGGGATTAAAGGCACAGTTTAATGGGACAGCTGGAGGTGAGACTATAACATGGATGGAGATGTGTTCGTCCAAATAAATCTCACGCACAGAAAATAGCAAATGCATAAGGGGAAGAATTCGGCAAAATCTCTGCATGTATTTGCAAAATGGGCAATACGCAAATTTAACCCCTTAATGACAAAGCCTATGCATGTACGGGCTCAAAATGCTTTGTTTTCAATGGGTTTAGGGACCGCCCTTTGTCCTTAAGGGGTTAAGGGGCCTAAGCAGCTATCATACATGCACACGATGGCTGGAGTGTCGCTTTTCAGAAAGGAGGGTGGGGTAATATTTTTCCATTTCTCTACCATTTTAAGTTAATTTAGATTGTTTAGGGTGTTATTTAGAAGCGATCAAAAATAGCTTTTCTGACCAAAGTAAAGTAATTATAATACAATTGATTGTGAAATGATTTATTCTTAGTTAAGTCTGATCGTGTCTTCAGTCTGCGCCTGTACATTAACTCTGTACGCTCCATGCTGGCTACAATCGTGTTCCGCGTTCATGCTCAACGCAATTACAGATGCAGTCTCATAAAGATGTGCACCAAAGTACATTGCATTACACCAATAATAAATAATTCAAATAACTAAATGCCTTCTCGCTTATTCCATTTGTACGTCTACCTTTTGTATTTTCTTTTATTCTGCTTAATGTTAATTTCTGCCATATATTGAATATTAATCATATGAACTGGAGTTGAGAGATTTTATATTTTTTCCTAGTAAAGAGAAAAATAGTAGCTTGTTGCTAGATATATATATATATATATTGTAAATGTACTGCCTATAGGGTCCCTTTCTTTACATTAACAGTTTCTTTTTGCTGGTGGGGAGGGAGATGAGGGAATTCAATTTGCAATGTGTTCTTCACAAATCTAATTGGAAAGGTTAAGCAAAATGCCTTATGCTTAATTATTAATTAATTGAGAAGCGGTAGCATCTGGTAGCAAGATTTTTGTTTGTTGTCCCCTATTTCCCCTATGTTGTCCTTTTTCCATAGGGGCTTTATTTTACTGCTAGGTTTGCACTTTTTTCGGCCATCATTAGCTATGCACAGAATGTAAAAGGTTAAAATGCAACAGGGTTACTTAAGTAAAAGTAAAAATAATTTGTTCCCCAAATACCTAGAGTAACATGTTTTATTTTAGGAGAACAATTTAGTAAATTTGACGTGGCATACACTAACATTATAATTTTATTATTATTAAAAAGTGTTTTTCTCTAAATATGTGTGATAAAACAATATGATTTGGGTTTTCATTCAGCACCAGTGGGTGATTACAAAATATGAACAAGCGGGGAGGAATCAGTTGTGCTGTATATACACTACATTGAATTTACGGGATTCTTGAGAAAACCAGATAGTATGAATTAGTGAAACTCATAATTCCTAAGTCTATTAAATCCATTACACATACCCCCCACCATTTCAGGTGTCTGAATCATGATACCTTCGTTGGGTGGTCTGGCACCTGCACTGATTTCTGGCTTTTCTGCGTATACATGTTGGTCATTTCAGCAGCATCCCGGAACCTGAATTAGGCAAAAGACTTCCATCGATTTTGGTCTGGGAAGTCAGAGATTCTTCCCAACCGGCCTACGATCCCTACTGCAAAAGCGAGACAGGCAGCATGGCGCCCAAATAAATCCGGTCTATCCCATGGAAAATAGGACATTTGAAATGTACGATTTAGTTATTTAGCATTATTATTAGCGTAATGAAGCATACATTAGCCTATTTGCTTCCCTTTCAGTAACTCAGTAAACAGTTGGCTGTAAGTGAGCATACAGAAAAATGGTCGAACATATATCATCGATACAAAATAACCGAACAAAAAGCTGCAGTGTAATCAGTGGAGTCTATAAATACCACAATGCAATAAAATCTATGTAACCGTGTTTTTTTTTAAAAAAAAATATTTAGTTACTTATACCTACTACTCAATGTCAACATGTGGTCTTAGAAGAGAATTGCTTAATAGGGGTTTGGCTTGTATCTTGCCAAATGGGGCCACATTAAAATGACAAGACAGTTTTTCATAACGATACTAAGAACGCCGAGACACTAATCAGTCACAGACAATGTACAGCCTGCAGCTAATCCAGGAATCTTTGTAGATTGTAAAAAAAAATCACTTGATCTGTAGATTACTTGAAAAAGTTTATTGGTGCACTTAGTTTTTTTTTAGTGCTTAGAATCGCCTGTGGGTACTGATATGTTAAGCCACATGGAGTATTCTTTATTAAAAAGGCACTGTCAAAACTAAAAGTCTTTGGGAACATAAAAAGCGGGGGAAAAAGGACCACAATCAACTGGCTGCAGGTAAAGGCTGGCTTTGGTAGGGGACATTTTTTTTATACAGGGCTCGCTCCAAACAAGTGAGTGTGTGTATGTGTGTGTTTGAGAGAGCTTGTAAGCTGGAGTGAGTGAGTGTGTGTTAGAGTAAATGTGTGTAGAGTGTAAGTGTGTTACGGTGGTGGGTGAGTGGTGCATGGGGGCTACTTGACTTTATATGTCCTCCATTCCAGAATGTGCCACCCCCTGCTTGACTTTTGAGTAACAGCAGCTATATTTTTGTCAATGCACTGGGCTGCTGAATTTTTCAATCTGGTATATATTATAATGTAGAAAAAGTAATTGTGTAAAAAAAAAGTGGCCCTTATATGGAAGTCCTCCACAATTCGTATTAACTATTTATATAGCACCATCATATTCCAAAGTGCTGTACAAACAGTACAAATAGTGCATGGATATTTAGGCTTAAAGAAAGAAAAGGTAAAGAAGGCCATGGTCAATGGAGCTAACAATCTAGCTTTTTAGTTTTGCGCTGTCCATAAACTACACAACTAAACCGTGAAAAGGCGGCAAACCCCTGAAATGTTATATTACGTTAATCTGTAAAATTTAGTCACTGTTAAATCATTGTAATGTCTGTTTAAACGGCATTAAAAGGGGTTTAATAAATGTGGTGAGAGTAAAGTTTCACACTGCTTCGTAACCACAGCTTTGTTTTACAGACTTCTGTTAATTGCACGGCAAAAGGCAGGCTTTTTAAGATGCATTTTGGGCGACGAGAGAGGCTACAGGAGTCACTGACGAACTTTAGTACTCCATCTGCAGTGGCTTCGGTTCAGACGGCCAAGCCGTTAGAAAACAGCGGTCTACAGAGAGCTTGACTTAAAACTTTATTGCAATTGTAAGCAAAATACAATTCCATTTTACCTCTGCTTATTTCATTTGCCATTGCTTCACATTGTAAAATTTCTCTGTCAGACATAAATCTGCAAACTGCTGTTATTTGTGTTAATATTTTGAATACGTTTTTGGATATCTGTAACAGTAATGTAACTTATTACTCATTACTAATAAGACCCCCCATACGCATGGAAGTAAGGTGATCCCACTGATCTAAATTTGTTAGCCAATCAATGCTGTGAAAAGTCGGACAACATTGGGGTGGGAAGCTGCAGCTTCTCCCTAAAGTAAGTACTGTTTGAACAATGTATGTATTTTGAACAATGTATGTATTTACAAAGTGCTTTCATAGGCATTGATCATTTAGGGGAGTCCCTGGGACACTGGAGTGTCCTTTTAATGTCAAGTTTATAAGAGAGATACTTTAAAAAGGTCACTTTTTAAGATTTTTTTTAAAATAGATTTCAAAATATTAGATGCTCAGACAAGGTATGATAAGACATAAACTGTAATTAGTTTGTACATTCAACGCACACATTCACAGACAGCACCGCAAATCATACGCACCGGCTAACATTTACCACATGGTTTGGGTTTTTTTGATCGTCGTCATAAGACATAAGCAAGCACAGTAATGTCTGGGCTGTGATCCCTCTAGAAAATAAATCAGAGGGACCTTTTCACCAGGCTAATAGAGCACTCTAAAATACTAACTACTCCCCAGCATTTACCATCTCATTCCAAACCTCCCTGCTTCATGGATGGTGTGAACTTACAACCCTTTCCTTCTTATCTCAAGTTCTGCTTCAACTAACGTCAAAGCTAAATAAACACTAAGGAAAAGCGCCGAAATTAAATGGAAATTGGTTATTCTGATGAATTCTGATTCGGCTGAAAATGTCATGTCACATAAAACATACCTCTCAGTTGGAATTAAAACTACAATAAACATTTTGGTTTGGCTTCTCGGCTACAATAAAATGAGTTTTAATAATGAAGAGCCATTAATTATTAACATTCTAAGGGAATATGAGGCAATGTGTTTAATAATTGAGTTCAATAAGCACAATGTGGCTCTAGGAACCTTATGGATCCTGATACCTGGTCCCAGGATGGCTGAGATAGTGCCAGATCCATGTGTATTAATATACATATACACTAAAATATAATATAACGATAGTTCAATGCAGCGTAGTGATACTTTAGGCTTTCGTTTTGTGGTGTTGGTTTGAAAACTAGGTGTCCCCTTGTCTTGGCCTATATCCTATTTTTTAAAGTTCAGGTTGTTTGTTCTGTATGATGTCATGAACGACTTCTACGGTGCAGATTCTTCTACAGCATGTATAAATGTGATTTTTTGCATTGGTGTTAGACTTTGATCTAAATAATTTGTTCTAAATCTGAGTAAAATTCATGAAAGCGTCCTGTCCTTGTAACCATCCCTCCGTCCCCCCCCTCCCGTAAATAAAAAAGTGGCCATTTCAATACGGGGATCGTCTACTAGAGCTCGATTCGTTACAGGAAAGTAATTGTATATTACATCAACAGTAATTTCCACATGCAACTTGGATATATGTCATAGCAAGTTATCATCTGAAACGTGATACTTTGAATTGAATAACAAAGCAATATGGTGCAACAAGAAAAACATCTGGCATTAGAAAACCATCAACTGGTACTTATAATTTACCATTATTGCCTATAAGAATTACAAAGAGAATATACATTTCTTGGTGGCAGGAACCGGAAATGCCACATTATTCATTATGTAGTTTTACCTGTTTTTCCATACTCACAATAACCATCATATTGTACCTGCAGGGAAACGGATAGCTCATGAGATTAAATATTTGTCTTTGGCTACAGATTAATGAAATCAGATCAGCCCTGGCAAATATTGTGGAATGTGCGAACAGTAGTTTTTTCAAACATTTTATAACAGTTTATACTGGAAGTTTATACTGAAATAGAGGGAAATACTGCTCTTCTATCTTCTTCTCCTTAACAGTTGCCAATAAAAACAGGGAGGCTGTTTTGCCAAGGTTAACTATACAGTCTTGTTAGGCTTCTATAGATTTCATTATTGTCTCATAAAAGAAAATCAATCATGTCATGGCAAACAAATATATAAAAAAAATGATTCTTTGTTTATTTTTTAGGATGCTAGAAAATTGAAAATCAATAGATCACCATAAAAAACTGGTCTGCTTCCAGTTGAGCAGTAATAGCTTTACAGGCTCGTACAATTCCTTCTAGAATGTGAGGGACACGATTTCTGATGCGTGGAATATGAGCGAAATCCACACTTTTACAGTTATCTCTAATAAATCCGTTCAAAGGATCGTGGACCCCAAGTAGGTGACCGGTGATTTCCAAGTAACATAAAGCTCTGGAGGACTAACTATGGAAGAACACACAAGATGTACACACTTTCCTACGGTAGAATGTGTTGGTAGCAATAATCTTATAGCTACCGAAAGCATTATAGCTTGTGATTATCTTTTGTTGAGCATCTATGGTTCCTATTGACTTCCACAAGCCTTGCCACATAACCTAGTGTCCACGAACAGATACTTTGTCCTCTCCTGGTTATTTGGATATGAGAACAGAATCCAGTGAATTCACTATAGGTAAAAAACCAAGATTGTGTTATTTTGTCACAGAATATATTTATGTTTTACAGCATGTTCACACCTTTTATCTGTTTTCATTTCTCCCGGCTCCACAAATCCTATGTGCTTATTTGTGTTATAGTTCTACATTTCCTGTGATTTTTGAATTTACATTAATCCCCTCCATATATTTCTGTTCATCCTGTGTGTATTTAAGACTTTTCACTCATTACTCAATAAACCTATGTAATTGTACCAACAGATAAAAAAGCAACATACATGTAGTTGGAAACCATATTGCTGGTGCCCATCTTAATCATTTCTCCAGGTGGCAAAATTGTCCCTCACGATTTGCCCCAAATACCTCTGTAGGTATTCCACTAATTGCAACACAAAATACACTAGTCTAAGTTTGCTTAAGGAAACACATATATTGATGCTGAGAGCTATGGTGGTGAAATATCCCTTTACGACAAATTCAGAGTAGGATTTGTATTATTGTCCAAGAATTGTTATTTTTTACTGGTAAAATATTCCTTAACATAGCTTCAGGTAATGTGATATGAGCCACCGCGAATGATGATGTGCTAGGGAAGGCTGTTGACTTAAGAATTGTAAAATGCAAAATGTGGAGAACTTTCTACATATTTTTGGAAACAAACATTAAATTATTGTACAGGCTGTTTTTATGCCACAATATGACATCAAGATAGCCTATTATTAGATTTTTCCCAATATTTGTATTATTGCCAAGAATTCGCAAATACAAAAAAGTTCATCCAATCAATCCTTTGAATTTAAGTAATAAAAAAAAACAAAAATGCAGGAGCTTCTGCACCTGGAAGAGAATGAATCGTTAAATGTTTGACAGGTCAACAATTCCTTCCAAATATTCTGACAAAGCTTACACATGTGCAGACAGAAGGTACAGAAGTCAGCAGTGTCTCATGTAACTGGATACCATTACATGATTTCAAAAATGTTAGATCTTACTGGGAGAACACTTGATTAATGGGCAGGATATGTGTTCTCAGGTAACCAGCACTTTGGGGGCAGGGGATGGGAGCTTTCTGAGAAATGTAACGGTTTTGTCTTGTTATGCATTTCACTTTTTTGTTGTATTTTGTAGTAATATTAATAATAATACAATAATAATAATTAATCTGTTATAATAATTTAATTATAATCATTTATTTTACTTCTCCTATCGGTTATTCCCTTTTGACCCTACCTATAGATTTTATTTTGAAATCTTGAGAAGCCCACATATGCAGAAATTTCCTTGGTGTAGCTGTTTTAAGCAATTAAATTAAACAAATCATTATATAAATTGGGCAAATCATTAAGCAAATCATTATATAAATTGGCTTAGGACTTTACCACAAGCATATAAATATATGTTTTATGAAGGCCTTAAATGCCTCCCATAATTTACAATAATATAGTTACACATTTA
Source organism: Spea multiplicata (assembly GCA_009364415.1). Classification (NCBI taxonomy): domain Eukaryota; kingdom Metazoa; phylum Chordata; class Amphibia; order Anura; family Pelobatidae; genus Spea; species Spea multiplicata. Next base: position 41,312 of record VKOC01001279.1, on the reverse strand, counting down.
TTAAATCTGGAAATTCTTTAGGAGTTATACACGTGAATATACCCAGAGACGTGGAAGTGAATAAATTCAGTCATACTCTTCAAGTGTCAAAGGTATAGCATAGCTGTGATCCTGTAGAAAATACAGCTAATGAGAAAAGTCAATTAAAATGCTGCAGTTTTACTTCACTCATGTGATAACACAGTAGAAGTCGTCAGATTACCGTAAATGTTCCTCCAATTTGATGAGCAACATTCCTTGCATCACGAAAAATGATGGATTTTAATGGAGATGGGAAAGATGCTTTCATCACTGGCCTGCTAAGTTTTGCTGGTGAGCGTAATGGTAGCAGATTGTTTGCAATCTGGATTCTGAAGAACATGGCTTCATGCAAAAACATGAAATTTTACACTTCCACAAGATTATATGGTTTACAGTTAAACAAATCTCATTAAGTATGCTAGTCAGTTACCCTACATGTACGATTCAGACAACAAGACGCCTTCTAATTAACTGATGCTGACTTCTGTTGGTCCATGATAAACGCCAAATTCATGACAGGTCATTGGTCCATTAATGCTGGACCTAGTTGGATTTGATGGGATCTGGTGGTACAATAAACAGGACCACATCAGGAGACGATTGAAGGCTCAAGTTTCTTCATAAGATTTCTAATTGGTTGATTTTACTACTCCTACCCTGTTATATGTTATGTTTACATACTTTAAAATTAAAATTAACTAATTCAATCAATATTTACGTCATTCAGACAGAACAGTCTCGGCTAATGAATGCTCTAGATATTTTTTTCACAAAAGACACTTAGGAAAAAGACAAGCAAATAAATACGCGTAAAACACTGTTCATGATTCTTTGGTTTTTATTTTATGTACAATTTTGCCTCTATAATCGAGGCTAAAGTGTATTTCCAGAGAACGCCCCATCCCCTCATTCAGCTGTCTTTAAATTTGGTCTGATAGCCTTGAAGTCTTCCCTGCAGCAATATTTATCTACTCAGACATCACTTTGGCATTCCATTGTAGGCACCTGCTGGTGATAATTATAGGCCTGTCTCCTAACCACTTCCTCTGTTTTATGTCAAGGCAAAATTCAATCCACTTTATTAAAAACAAGTACCACTAAAATGAACAATGCATAAGCCCGTATGAAGTGAATTATGCAGTACAAAGTAGTTGCGGGGTGTGTGACTAAACTTTTAACTAAAAAATGTTGGTTTTAGATTCTTCTGTTCTTTCTCCCAAGCAACTTGATTTATTACACATGGGATACTATTCAAAATGAGTTTTTTTTGGCCCACAAATCCCCAGAAAAGCCCCCACAGGCTATTGTTATTTTGATAAATAAGGCTTTTATAAAAAAAAAAAAAAGTGGTGTTCCGTCTCACTTAGGTTACTCTTAGCAAATTTTGAAAACACCGGTTTAACTAAAGATATAGGAAAATACATACTTCGTCATTCATTTGGAGAACATTTTATTTGGGGTCCCTTCCATCAGGCTCGATGGATTTCTCATACTAGCATGCAAAAAACATTATTAAAAAATAAATAAAACGTGCATCCTACGTTGGCTCAATAAAAGTTATCTACTTTAACCATAGACTCAATGTCTCACTACCTGACTTAAAGGTTCTGTTCTACAAGGTCTGGTGAATTTTTTAACTAAATGCAGCATTAGAAACATCATTCCTAGGACAGTTAAATGTGGGCCTATGGACCAGTTGGGAAGATCCTTTGATCTTGCCTAACCAGCCCACCATGCTGTAAAACAGATGCTCCCCTGCCTCTAACGAACCCCCATATTACCACCTCTATCCTCGCTCTGAATCTGGAAATTGTAAGGGGTATGCTCTACCCCCACCTTATGGGGTACTGCATGTTATAATAGAATTTAACACTGTAATTGCTGTTACAAAAGATGTAGTTAAGGAGCAAATTTATTTTATTTCAGGTATTTTAAGCACCAGTATATTACTGGTCCATTTTACTGGACTCTCTCTATGATCCAAAAAGTTCCCCAGTGCCCTACTCTGTAATGACACAAACATGGTAATGAGTGTGACGGTTTATGTGGGGTGCATATGCTGGAAGCAGCTAGTGGATGCGGCCAGCTGTAATCCCTATCAAGTTTGCTTCACACACTTTTAATGATGAAGATTCAAAATAGGGATTAGAGTTTATTTTTAGGCAGTAATTCCCTGTTTGTCAGCTGGCTCTAGACATATATAAATATATATTACTGCTTCCTGACATAATTGAAATTGGATGCATACAGCACATAAATGATTTCAGTAAGGTTCCAAAAAGAAAATAGGGCGCTTACTGTTGCAAGCTCTTTTAGGTCAAATTCAATTTTAGATTAAAATAACTTTTTGATATATTATGCTGGTAACAAAATGCAGATGTCAATATGCGTTGTGCAACCAGCTGAAATCACACTGATTGAGCGTCAGTGCTTTACTCGAGTACAAATTTTAAGGGATATGCATTAGTCCAGTGTTAGGTAGGATTCCAATGGTTAATAATAAGGATAATTCCCATTCACCTATATACAGGTTGAGGGCGATGGTAGTTTTAGTCTGTACCATATTTTCTCGATTATAAGACAACCCTGGTTATAAGATGACCATTCCAAACTTTGAACCTTAATGAAAGCAAAAAAAGAAAACCCCTGAATATAAGATGACCCTGTTGGAAAAAACATTGTTTTTGCTTTCTTTGCTCTAACACTCTCACTCTCTCACAATCTCCACCTTTTGTGGAAGTACCTGGATAACGGAACTAATACTGGTGAGAAGCTGATGGAGAAAGAAGGCAGAAGAAAGAAGACAGATGAACATGAGGAGGCAAGAGAAGAAGAAGAGTTGTGCAAAAGGAGACATGGAAGTGGTCGGTGGGGATGCTATGAAGAGAGTGAATGAAAGTGTGAAGAGAATGAAAGAGTCACATGGCATAAGAAAGTGTGAGAAATCAGGAGAGAGGGAGACTATGAGAGAGGGTCAGTGAGGATAAGTGACAAGCCCGGACAGACTCAGTCTGAAAGCATGAACATTTAATAGTTAATTAAGAAATGTTCGCATAACTTCAGATCATTCTATGACCCCACATTTCTAAGGGTGCAAAAAGCCATATATCTATATACAGTTATAGACATATACAGCAAATGTATATTTATTGGAGAATGTTGACAGTTCCTGATGTTCTGGTATATACTATATTGTACTATGTAATAAAAGTCTATGTGAGGTCCATATAAACAATAATATTTAAGACACATTGGAGCCTTTCCCAACATTTACTCTCTCTACAATACACTAGATTCACACCATTGAAAGTCAAAATGTGACACAAAAGACAAAGGGCTACCATTCTGGCGTAAAAGGAAATATAAAGTTATATCAATTCTGGTGGAAGAAATTTATATGAAACGGTAAATCTGTACACATCATTGCTATATTGTTTTGTACCGGTTACAGTAAAGCAAGTTATATCACTATACATGTTGCAATAGCGATGTTTGTGCAACTCTAATACTGTGATCTTTCTGTGGTAACGGACAAACATTTAATGGTTAATTGTAAGTATCCTTATCACCTTAGCAATTAATGTAATGTTCCTGCTGAGTGGACCATTACACTGGCTGCTTTGCTGATAACTCCTCTTCTCAAACTGTCCCTGAATCAGTTTTATACATAAACCCCAATGAATCAGCACATGCTGCAATTAAGGTTTTTTCAACCATCGATTAAATTACAATGCTTCTTTTTTTGCTGAACGGTATTCATTTCCCTGTTATACCCATATCTGAGAAGTCTCAGTTTTTCCCCTGGACGCTCTGGGTGAAATGCTGCTTCTCTGGGTCACCGCGGCAAATCACGGCAGGTTGTGGAAGCTGTGTAGAAGCACTCCCCACTCCTACCATGTTACATTTTTCTACGTTGAGGCTACCTACAAATGCAACGTCAGGGAACCGCCGACAGCCACCAATGGACTGGCCACCGACATCAGCGGACCGCCAACAGTAGACCTGTCTACCCGCTACCTGAAAAAGGGAGGGCTCCAGGTAGCCAGAGCCTCCATGTTCCTAGGTATGGTTGCACCCAAGGGAAGAACTGGTGAAGTACCACAGAGGTATACATTTGCCAAAAATGCCTGTAAATATTTTTGCATATGAAGAAAAATGTTAGTTTTACGAAACATCCATAAAACTGGTAAATGACTCTATAAAAAAAAAGATTTATTTCACCCTGTACTATTTACTAGGATAATTACCAATGTAATGGCCAAATATTAGAAACACACTACTTGAAGAAATAACTGAAATCCCTAACTTCATATGATCGGTGCTGATAAAAAGTAATAAAGAGCAGATGCCGAGAAGATGTATGCAGGAAGGTGGTTTGTCTCCATCTTCTTACACAGATATAAGTGCAGACAAATGTCTGACATAAGAGATAAAAGGAAAAAGATAGCCATTTGACAAGCAACCCCCTATCATTACTGCCACCACCAAATTCCAATGAGCAGGTTCATCTTTCAGACACTTGGCCCCACCACAGGGATGCTGGCTAGGACACGGGAGCCTTTCGGGAAAAACCTTCGGTCAAGGAAACTGAGCAGGCTGAAGGAGGAACGGGAAAAACATCAATCCCTACACGGCAGGGGGACACGGAATGAAAGCATTCCTTACATGTATGAAAATGTTACAAGCGCTCGAGCTTTTCTAAAATCTTACTTTACTATCCTGAAACACATGGGTTATTTTATCCCACAGTCATATCCAACAGGGCTTACTACAGCTTGGGACAATTTTAAATTGTCTGTTTTAGACAAGGAACACATGTGGGAAACGTTAACGCGGCTCTGTTCCTTATTTCCATCTTAATGAATGTCTTTAGATTTTAAATTAAACGTTGCTTAAAACATTTTGAAAGAACGTGAGGTACATGCATATATTATACATATATATATATATATATATATTGGTTTAGTAGGAAGAACAGTTACATTGTCATCTTGTGTATATAATAAAATAATGTCCAAAAACAGGAAATCGTGAACCATATCACGCATTTCCTCTGTTAATTAGACATTCATATTCACAATAAAATTAACCAGTTGGTTTGACAGTTATTATTGTGTGTACAGGAATGTCTAATATCACAGTAATTTCATTTTTGTACAAGTATCTGGTTTAAGCCCCAATTTAACTGCTGGAATTTCTCATAGGGGGAGAAGAACTGTCTTAGTTTTCCCGATTAGCCACGAAAAAATGAATTATAGGATGATTAAATACAACAGTACAGGAATAATAGTTTCATTTGGCTTCTTTTCTTCTCTGTTATTTGAACAGATTTCAGCTGCCTGTTCGAGTTTGTATGCAATAGATCAAATATCAATGCTCTCTCTCAGCATGCCGCTGGATGCCACAGAAACCCGATCTCAAAGATACCGATTAAGCTGATTAAATTGCGTGTTGGTGTCTAAATAGGTTTATGCATCAGAAATTGTAGTAACGCAATGCTGAATAATACCTTGTAAGTGGAATCAGCCTGAAAATTGTACATTGGCATGATCATGTGATAAAGTGCAGTTTATTAATGAAATTATTTTTATTAAACCAAATTAAAGCTTTTTTTTTTTTTTTTTTTTTTTCTAAGGGCTATTTAATACAGGAAAAATAACATGAAAAATGACGGCAAAAAAAAGCACAAAACCTGTCAAAGCCAGTTAGCTTCCACCTAAAAAGAACAGTCATTTAGCAAACTGAAAGCAAGAAGGAATAATTGTAGAAATTCTAAGAACAGGAAGTTCTGCTGACTGCTCCCAGTGGTATACATATAATATGGCTTTCTAATTCCTATGCGGTGTTATAAATCTATACTATTTGCTATTCTGTATTGTAAAATATAGGATTTGGGAACAAGTTTTGAGACCTAAAATAGTTAAGCGTCAGAAGGGAATTAAATACACCCTAGACGCTATGGAATAAAACTTGTATTAGACTCCCTCGGCTTATGACATGATGGGTGATCCAATACAGTGGTCCTATTCAAGTATGGACTGAGTGCATATGTACATTAGGAGTAATGTAATACATCGCCCTTTCATTTACTATTTCATAGCTATTGCATATCTCAATAAAAATCTTAAAACTGAAATAATACCTCTGAGGTGACTATGGGCACTTTAGTAAACCACTGAACTAAGAGTCTAAATCCATAATGGTAATCTTGCCTATATAACTAATCAAATAACATGCAGGCCACATTGGGATATCTGCAAATGAACCACTTAGTAGTGGACATAGCTTCATTTTACAGTCTAGCTCTGGAAAGATGGGGCAGGGAGAGCTCACTGAGTATGTCTTGTGGGACTCCACATTAAAACGCGTGATACGCTCTGAGTCATATGTTAGTATTTCCAACCTCAGGTTATAGCCTTGACAAACATGTAACATAGTAACATACTCATTTAAGTTGATAAAGACCTTCAGTCCATCAAGTTCAACCCTTCTACTTATCATACCCACTTTTAGATGCAAAAAAGCACAAAATGGTTAAAGAAAAAGAGTTTAATACAATTTATTTTGGAAACATTACTTTCTCATAGAGATTCATGCAAGGGTAGCATTCAGCCACAGGTTTGGCTCCTTAAAAATGTCAGTGTTGACCAGCTGCCATATGGACATTATTGTCCTGTTAGGGTCACAGGATCGGGGGGGAACAACTGTCTATACTTCATCTCCCTTTTTCTGTCAGTAAAGGAACAGCTTTACAGGAAAACAATTAATAATCGAATTATGTAAAATAGAAAAATAAAACCTCTTCGAAGGGTTTACTGATGGTCAAAAAATCTCTTCAAATAAAGCCCCTTAATGATTAATGACCAAGTGCACGTAAAATAAAACATACCTTTTGTGAGCAGGAAAATACATCTGCAAATGTGACGTCATCTGCAAATGTGACGTCATCTGCAAATGTAAGCACATGCTACCGAAAATAATCTATCATCCCAAATTCTAATCTATACAACGCTTATGTTTATGGTCTATCTCCTAGCACAGAGCACTACCAAAGCTAGAATGTTATGATGTTTACAAACCAAAGCCCATTAAGCACTAGACTCCAATATTTTCTTTACTTATTGTAGAGTAAGTAGGATAGCTTAAGAAAAATGACAGAATCCACCCTCCCTCTATTCTGTAAAAAAAAAAGAATCCAGTATACATTTAGATGACACTGCATCAGCTGCTGTTTAAACTGGGCTTAGCTAATGGACTTTAAATGCCAGAGGGGTTATGTGCAGTTACAGGCTATTAGCAAGAATGGGGTCTTTCTATAAAAACCTTTTCTCCAATGCGTTACTTGAACATTCTTTTTAGATTTACTGTCATTCAATACGAAACAAAGCCAAGGTCACTTTATTAGCCCGTTACTTTTAAAACTCCCTGCTAAGCTCTTAAAACCTCACAATTTTTCCCAGCTAGATTTTACGAGTGAAAGGAAATATTTCCTTCATATTAGCAATAGATTTCAGGAATAAAAAAAAAAACATTTAAAGTTTTTTTTTTTCTGGTTGAAAATTAAAAGTTTCCAAGCAATCATAACATATTTTTATACTTAATTCCATATTTCCCTAACCTTCACTAAATTTAAGACTTGGCTTAATCCACCAAGGAATCATATTTCGTAATGTTCCCATTATCACTGGCAGGATAGAATACTATCAGCAGACAAGAGTATTCTAATGCGTGGGATTCAATGTCACAGAGTTGCATAAAAAGTGTAACAGAATTCTTTCTAAATAACGCATTCTAACCCCCCCCCCCCCGTGCATTAAACTATTATGTTTCGGGTTCAATACTTTAACCTTTCTTGTTTTCCTAAACAGGAGACAATATGCATAAAATGAAAAATAAATATATTATAATAATACAAATATATATATATATAGAATATATATAATAGAATTAATATAATAGAATATATAATAGAATATAAAATAACTAATAATTGTAAATTATTATTATATTATATTATAATATTTATATATATTATTTATATTATAAAGTAAATTTTAAGTATGCCTTTAAATAAAATGATATCAATAAAAATATCTATATGGAACTATGTAATTCTATTGATTGCACCATAGAAGCTTCTTAACATATGGAAATGTTTTAAGTGGTAAAACTGCCAAAAGTTGTTAAAGGCTACTTCCTGTAAGTCAGCCTCCAGCCCCTATGTAAGTATATGATGAAAGGTTATTACATGAGACAGACTACGTTTACAAATGGTTTATCCAAAGCACTTTAATAGGATGTTAAAGTCAAACACTCCTGTTATTTTTCAAACGCATAATTCAAGTGATCAACTGAAACCCGTTAACGTTGGGATGGCGGAGTTGCTCGGCTTGACAAATCCCTTCTTAAATAGTAACATATTTGGTTTTTACCCCATGTTGTATTTATATTTCCTTGCCATAACTTGTTTTTTTTTTTTTTTTACGAGAGCTTTTGTTCTGATGAAGACAGTCGACATTTAAACCAGAATCTAGAAGCTACAAAGGGCCATCCTTCACTAGACTAACACATGGAGGACTTTTTACAGATTGTTTTTTAAAGAAAGCTAATGTTAGTCTCTGAAGGTTCCCTGTAGTGGGAAAGTTGTAAAAAAAAGAGTAACCCACCCAGTACTTGATGGTAAACAAATAACACATTCACGTTACAATGCATTCAATTCTATTCGATGAGGTCGGACATGGTAAGAGTTAAAACATTAATGTCTGATTTTTTTTTAAGTGCCTGATTTGCTTGGACATAATTAGTGGAGCTTTTATTGTCCATTTAGTACTATGTGCTTTTAGTTAACTGAGGCACTCCTTAGATCACAAGGAATGCACCACTGTGTTTTACATTTTATGATGGGGGCTATCAAACTGTACAATGTATTCAGAGTGATGAAGGATGACAGCCGGCTGTACTGTGCGTATTGATAACAGATGTGTACCTTTAACTAATTTATAGATGGCTCTGAGCTAGAACTTGTGACCTTAAGCTAGAGGGCAGTTGATAAGAAACCCGATACACATTTTAGACTGAAAAAATCAGTAGGTTTTAAGTGTACGAGCCACCAGAAAAGCCTAAGGGGCTGTCGATTGCTATATAGACCTCTCAAAGCCTTCTGCTACCAGTTAATGCCCACACATAAGACTAGGGAACCATCAGTGGTTCTGCGATGATTAACAAGAAGACCCATAATAGACAAGAGATTGAGACTCCCGAGAATGTGTACTGTTCTGAAAACCTTAGGTGGTACGTGTAACACAGTTAACAAAACACTCAACCTAATACGATTCCCGTCTTTAAAATACGGTAATAGCATATTCTTTATATGCAAATTTTCCAATTTGCTATATCATATTTTATTTACACAAATGGAAAACAAATACCAATATGTGTATCAGCTCAGGGCTTCTAGCAATCCTAGTGATGCATACAGAATTAGGTGTGTTACAAAGCATATGGAAGAATATGGGAGAAATGCCGGCAGCCTTTTTTAATCATTATATGGGCATATTTAATTTTGTTGGGGAATTTTTTACTTTTAATGAATTTGCTTGTTTTTTAATATCACAAGCATAATATTACAAGCACTTTGATTTCTATCTTAGTGGTTTATTTAAAAAAAATATGAAAGAAAAAAAAAACACCCTCCAAAATATAATTAAACACATTCTTGTGTTCATTAGTTAGTTCATTATATTAGCAGATGATTTGGAAAATATAATTTGGTAGTTTGGTTAGGCAACGATAACTTTAAATGTAGCTACATTTTTTAATGACTCATCATGGCTTGATGACATCATAACGGCAATATTCATTTTTGCAGAAATGCCTTGAGCAAAAAAGTTTTTTCCCAAATTGTTTTTCAATTCTGGTGCATCATATAGCCATGTTCTTCTATTCTTTTTCTGTGTAAATCATATAATGACGTCACATATATTATAACTGTAGTTTATCTCTTCACCCATGATTGACTGCTCAGTTCAGCTTGCTCATCTCCCTCCGCCAAGCGCATGAAAAGACTTAATAGAGGAAAGTTATGACAACGTTGAAAAAAAAAAATATTATGGCAATTAAGTAAAGCCCCACGTTGGTGATTATTGTGAGGAAAATCATACTCTGAAAAGTATGGTCTAATTTAGGAAGACAAAATGATGTCATCAGCAGAGCTTTGGTTATATATAATATTGTGTATATAATACTAGTAAGTATGTGATTGAAGAATTAAACGTAAACATAAATTGCCAACTATACATGTATATATATATATATATATACATATATGTATATATATATACATACGTACACACACAAAACTCTTTCTTCATTTAACCTAAATTTGACTCCAAGCAAGAATCACTTTGACAAACACAAATAAATCCATTTGAGCACGCTTCTTAATGGCACACTTGTGGAACATTCTCAACAATGGAGCAGTGTTAACACAAGCCTACATTTCTGCATTTCCACTTTTTTTTTTCTTGGATAGCCTCCCAGTGGATTGCAGTTAACCTCATTCCGTGAAACTAAGTTATTTTCTGTGATTTCGTAAACTTTCCAATGTAAACATGTATGCTGGCACTTCGAGACTATAAGGCATGCATTACATGATCCAAGCCCATTACGGAATCTTCTTAAATCGCCTAACCAGACCAACTTAACCTTTTCAGGGCAGAAGAAATGAGATTTAATGATGAATATTATGATTCAGGGTAAATTTGGAGGGTTAGTAAGGATATGTGATAGTAACAAGTCTTGGTAAACCATCTACATTAATGTGAAACATAAGGGCATATATAGCATTCCTTTGTGCCATTCCATTAAATAAATGGTTAATATTGTTAGTAACACACAGATATTTTCTGATATGGAAAAACGTAAAGAAATCACTTGGTGTTGCTTCAAAACCATAGAGTGGCACTGAGACGTGTGCAGACCTGTTGGCCTGAATGTAGGCTTCCATTTTTTTAGCCACCACCATTTATATTTTTAAATTGAGCACAGATATTATTTCCGAAAAAAACAACATCGTTTTCCACGATGTACATCTAGGGGACCATAACTTAAAAGAATGGACCTGTAAAACTGACCAAAACGCTACATATTAGTGTAAGATCTCCAGAAGCGATGTGGTACTTGATGTCAATGGGTGGCTTTCCAAAAACTTCTAATATGAAAGTCTACACCCTCTAGATGATCCAATCATTAATCTGCAACTACATCTTTATCCAGAAATACTTACAGCTGGGTTGCACTAATGTATTCAGCTGAATAGGGAGGTGACGAGGAAAAGTTACATTTGAAGTGCTTTTCAACACTGTCTTTGTACGTACACTTCTGAATGTAGTATGGTCCACGACAAAAGGACTCACAGCTTAGAGAGCTGAGGATACGTATTAAAACTAAAAGAATGGGACATACGTAATTAGCAGGCGCAGCTGATCCCACTTATAATGTTGGTAATCGAATAACAGCAAAACCTATTTAGGGGTTCAACAGAATTGTAAAGCTAACACGTTCTAATGAAATTTTTATCTAAGCAAACAAGACCTCTCCCAAGATCAATTTTAGATTGAATTAAATGGGGGCTTCATTCTCCTTGCATTTTTTCAAAACACACAGTTTAATCGGCACAATCAAGGTGGTGTCTGCGCACGGATCAACACATTGGTTTCCCAATTAAACCTTGAGGGTGCACATGTATAAAAAATAGATAATAATATGAAGAAAAAAAAGTATTGATTAAGGTTTTGATTGTCTGCTTAGGTGAGTATTTTAACAAATGTAAAACTAGTATATGGTTAAATTTTCATAGATTTTTATTATTTTCAGTCTTATCTTCTACATCGCCATAAATTGGTATGCTTAGAGCCGGGATACATGAGGTTTATCTAATAATGCATATATCTCCTCAGAAGCAAAATGATTTTCCGTAAGACGGCGAAATGTTGTTACTGGCATTCTGAGGCTTTTCTCTGAGGAATTCAGGTACAGAGCAATTTTAATAAACTGAATTCGTGTCCCATTTTGAGTCAGCTTAGACGCTCAAATCTTTCGTCGGCACAGATAACCCTTAAAACAATGAATCACAGGCCCCCTTTTTTTCCTTTCGGTTCTGCTTGATAGTTTTGTCAGCAGGTTTCAACACATGACAATTAGGAGGACCATCAATAAACCTCAGAGACAGATGAGTAAGAAGATGAAATACATTGAGGGTATCTGGTTTTGGGTGGACATTTGGCTTTTAACTTATTTGTCAAACTTGAAACCTGATCACCAGATGTCATACTACTCAAGCTTTTTTTTTGATTTTTATTTGTTGACCACGTCCTAGGGGGATCCATTCTCCTCTCCATTTGTGGAGGCTGGGAGATGCAGAGGCCTAAGTTACATAACGACAAGTAAAGCTTTAACCATACATTTAATTCCCCACGTTATCATAAAAGGTACCATTCTTGCTCTTTTATTCATTTATATCTAACCAAAGAAAAGCAAGAGACTTTTGGAAGAAGAAGTGTTTTCAGAAACCCATCCGTGCCCATGTTTGTACTAGGAATGATGTTTGAAATGGGGCTTTTAGCCTCGAAGGAGTAGGTGGAAGAGCACCTTTGATACCAACGAGAATCAAAATGTGAGCTTCTTCTTTTAAGTGGGCACAAATAATTAATTTAATCAAGGCTCTTGAAAGCTAATGAGACTTTTTACGATCGACCATTTATACTGCCCCGTGAAACATGGAATGAGAAGACTACCTTGTAATAAGCAGTGTCAGCTCCTGAGGTGAGCTTTCCTGCTCTGTAGATTTAATGATTCAATTCATTTCATCTGAATTAAAATTAAATGGCTACTAGCATAATCCAGCATCCATGTAAAACAATTAATGGAGTCACTTTATTGTTTGCTGTGTCTCCTGCTTAAATGATTTAATTCAATCTATTCTACCTAATGCATTATGCTTTATATCATTTTTCACACAATAGGACATGAAAACTTTGAATATTTAGGTTACGTATTCTATAGGTTGATTGATTATTCTGGAATCAATATAAAATTTTCTGAAAATAAGAAAAAACTTACACACAGGACATCCTGTTTGTAGGTTTGTTCTTGAGTCAGACCAGAATATTACACTAGATAAATTCTAGTATAACAACGATGTGACCCACCTGATCTTAAAACTAATGAAACTGTCCGCTAATAAACACTGCCAGGATTCTGTCTCTTTATTGCTTTTAATCTTTGATTTTTCAGTAATTAACACACATTTTTTATTTGGAAAGATGAAAGGTTTTAGATATTCCACCTACAATTTTTTTTTATGAAATTAATACCGGTAATTACTGCAGAATTTTTATTAACAATTATATTGCAGTTCTAAAGAAGGGGCCTTAAATTGTATTTCACATATCTTAAAGACATACGTATTAGCCTAAATGTATTTAATGAGCCTCCCTTTCATGCTTCATCGAGAGTCAAGGAGATTTACACTGAGTGTGACTCTCCCCCGATGGGCATAATAGGGGCAGAAAGTAGCCAAATGGCACCCACCCCACCCCAGGACTTCAAAGGCTACCCAGGAGGCCCAGAGCCTTCAGGGCCAAAGCAGAGTTCTTGTTTGATCATAAGCTACACAGCCCTCAACGTGTCCACACAAAATAGGCAAAACATGGCTCCTAGATGGCACGTAATTCCAGATTAATTATGCTTTTGCTGGCGTTAGTATGGTTTCAATTAGAATTGATGAACTCATGCTGTTTGAAGAAATAATAGGTAGTAGGACACAATTGTTTTTTGCATTTGCTAGAAGCAGTATAAAAAGGAACATCTACAAAGCAGATTAGGCACAGCAGTTAAATGATTTGACTCGGTTCACATGATACCCTACATTAAAGCCTTGGCTGAAAAAACTTCACAAACATGCATAGGCATGATGGATGAATTTTTTAGCGCTTAAGTCGCATACTGTTAATAAAATAATAGTTTTTGAGTAGTGACGTGGTGGCAAAGCCATGCAATGATTGTGGATCGGCAAAATAGTGATTTCCACTGATACAATTGTGGAAAAATGTACTTCAAAGCTAATGCCATTCACAGAAAAGAAAACATAGCTGCCAACAGTCCTGTTCAGTCCTTGGTGAGACAGTCCCCGAGGATTGCTAATAAAAAAATGGACTATCTTTAGTGCAACGCTGAGGGCACTTAGTATTTTCAATTGAGCGCATCATATTTTTACTGAAGGGTTCCCTTCGCAGATGCCTTATACAAGGTTAGGGAAAAATAGCTATGCAATTAATGGTCTAACGTTCCTATAATCTACATTCTTCAATCTAAATCAGTCACAGCAGACATGATCATTCATGCACATGCTTCTTAAAACACAGACTTAATGCGGTTTTATGAGTTTGTAGTGATCTCCAGCTCGTTGCTTTATTGACTGATACACGTGAGACACTCGACGCGTGATCTATGACTAAAATGGTCCTTTTTTGTAGAAAGAAAAAAAAAAACAACTGAGATAATTAAGTCTTTCTGAAACAAGAAACGTGTAGGCACTTAATTAAAAGTGTATCCCCAAAAGATTACTGTAGGCTCATGTTATAATTCATTTTTTTTCTGCATCAAGCACTTTCTTGAGCTGATGTCTACGGCAGTGAATAAATCGAATCATTTCTTTATGATACATACGGCTCCTTTCTACTTCATTCAATTCAAATATAACTGTGACTAATTAGAACATAAATAACCTATAATAAATTAGGGGTGAAAAGGCATGGTTTGATAAAGTCACTATATGTCAGTCATCATCATACTTATCAACAGCCCTGGTTTTTGCAGGACAGTCCCAATTTATGGTCACTGTCAACCATCTCTGATAGCTGCCCCACAATTGCAGGCTTTGGAGATCAGTCATGGGCCAGTCGGGGAGATCTTTTTATGGAACTCTGTTGTTGTTGTAGCACAGAGCTCCATTACAGCTCCCACGTGGCCACCTGGTTCTAAGACTGAACGATGTAAGGGGAGAAAAGGAGACTTGGCTCCCCTGGGTCGTTGGAAACTAGAACCCTGGCATTTTAGGGGCCTGCTGTAATGGGAAACCAGCTATTACTGAAATAAAGAAGACGTAAAATAGTTCTTTGTTTTGAATGTTCTTTATAAAATAAGAATTTCTAAATTCCCAAATGTAATTACTGTAAATTAATTTCAGGATAGCCTGCAAACTATACATTCACAGTTTTCAATTAAAAAGGTCCAGTACCAATTATCGATGTAATTAACACTGCTAGAATGCTAAATATTCTCTTATGAAAGGCATTTTGTCTTACGGAAGCAGCCCTTCTTAGCTTAATATGTTTTAATGCTGAGATTTCTTGTTACTAAATGGGAACGACGGATGTCCCTAAACCAAAGTATAGAAGTTCTACAGAACCTAATGGAACTGTGGGTGGATGTAGAAGACCTAGATGAAAAAAACATCCTTATGACAAACACATAAGTAGTAAATCAGAGCAAGCTGTTGGCATGGAAGTGCTTAAAATATGAGAATTTGGTACATCTCTGGTATTCTCTTGGTATTCATCTCTGGGGCCAGCCAGTGCATTTTAGAGAATTCACATTCACGTCAAAAATTGAAATATTATTTTAATCAATAGTGCTTCCCAAAGTCCTCAAAGGGAAGTGTTTCCACGTTCACTCTAGCACCTTATTATACTGCCTTATGGTAAACAATAGAAAGGCTCAGTCTTAATCACCCAGCCTGACACTCTGACTAATGACAATCAGAGGAACGGATTTTATAGCATTGCCATAAATAACGATCTCAGTGTGGCATCCTCTATGCCTGCAAATAAAAGAACTTTGCTGGAACACAATGAAATCAAAGTTTTTGTCAATGCTTACATACATCACTGCATACTGCAATGTATACTGCACTTCCTCTTTAAGGATCTTGATTGAAAAATAAATGGTTAATCCGAAAACCTGGAGTCTTGGAGTTCTGTACTGTTTGTATATTTCTGTAAGCACCTAATTTCCAGAAGTTATACACAGACCTATGGCTAACTCAGTGAGAGTATGTTTAGCAATCCCATGTCTATTAGATTTTCTTTAGTTTGATTTTTCTGTCCTAACAGTGGGTTTCTACATGCTGACAATGGTCACAACACATCAGTGTTCATGGGCACCAAATGGTTTGTCCTTAGTAAGATTTTACTGCATTTAGAATGATGCAGGCAAGTAGGTCAGAGACACTCCCAAATCTACTAATTTCCCCCATTTTCCACCTCACTAATTTTAATATTACCTAAACCAATCGCTATGTTCTGCCACCTTTACTAACTCGATAATTAATCCAGTCATCATATGCATTCCCTTTTAAAATAAATTGACATGGTGCCCCCCTTGCAAATGCATGTGGGGGAGTTCTGCATGTGATTTACTTATACCCTAACACTTCCAGTGCCAGCTCGGTGGGGGGTGTAATGTAGGGGTTGGTGCCAATCAGTGGTGAGACTCATCAAACCAAGGAGGAGCTGCAGCTTCTGCTTCAGGTAATTGCTTTTATTTATATTTTTATATTACTTTTTTAAACATTTCATAGCATCCTTATTTGGTGAGGCTGTGGGGGACATTAAACATTAAAAGGCAGTTCCCCTCTGCAAAACGAAACTCGTATGATACAAATTCTACTTTCAAGATCAGGTTGCGAAAAATTAACATAATGTCATACCATCCAATTTAGTGGTCTGAAAAGGGGCAGGGCTTTACCAAGCTTTTTTTTATGTCATTTTATGACATCATCACACAAATTTATATTATTAAGACATCTTAAAGAACAATAATGCATTATTGTAACGTCTAAACACATTTGCGGCAGCTGAGGAATGATGTCATCCACTCATACCCATCAAACATTCTGAGGTCCTAGAACAAGAGAAAGCGGGGACTCTGCTTCCTGGGCACGGATACTCGGCATTCGTGTTCTGCTTGGTGTTGTGTGGCAGCCATAGCACTCTCCCCAGATCAGCTGGCCCATTCAATTTTTCATCCGCTACTTGGCACAGACCACTATAGCATTAGATTGCCACACAGACCATGGGTAGACCCCACCATACAGGCCACAACAAGCAGCAATATAAACCAGGACCAGGAGCATTGTGTAATATAACAAGCGAGGGAATATTTCTGCTGAGTGTCACACGTCTAGGTCTTCCCGTAGGCTCCTCGGCAGTTTCCCCCTGGTTTCCAGGCAAGCTGGATAATCCCCTGCAGCAATATAATCAGCAACAATCGTGTCACCAGTTTGAGGTCTCTTTCTCCCTCTTGACTTGATGGTTTTTTGCGTAGGTTTAACTTGAGCTCGAGTTAATGTCTGCTTTTAATTGTCAGGTCTGTGGCCCTTTAACCTCATCAAGGAGAGGTTACCCGTGGCCTCCAGGGCTAGACTTACTCCTGTATCTTTCAGCCCATATATATACCTATTCAGTAGCGTGTGTTCTGCTGCGGTGGTTTGGGAAATGAGTATATTTATGGTGAGCGCATTCATCTATCCCGCTAATGAGACGTATTCTTGTTTATTTGTTTCTGCAGCGAACAGAAATAATACTCAAGGAAAAAGAAGGGGCGAAAAAAAAAGAAACAGGATATCGGTATGTACGGCATTACCCTGTGTTATTATATTACAGCGCATTTCAAAAGGCAGGTTCACTCAAAGTACGACATCATACGGAGGTTTTCATTAATGCAAATGAATAAAAATAGGTATTGTTAAGGGGAGCTTGAAATCCCTCGCATAATTGAAAGACTGGAGGATGTATTTATTGTGGATGGGATTTCCAGGAGTGTTACGAAGTTTTATGATCTTCTTGCAGAAACGGCTAATGAAAAACATGCTGCTGTGTTTTATGTAGTGAAGCGTTCCAACGAACACACCGCTAGGCCTACCAAAGACATGCCTTCATGTATGGTATGTTTTCATACGAGGGATTGCATACTTCTTATTCGCAGTCTCACTCGCCCCGCGCTGGGAACACGAGGAAACATTATGAACTCGTTCATCAAGGAGCAATGCGGAACTACTCTGGCACTCATGGGGTTAAATTAAACTCCAAAAACTATTAGAAACCCACTGAGAGTCATTTGTGTAAAAGGGTTAATAACGGTCTTATTACATCTCTAAGTAAAGCTCTTTTTATATGGTTATATTGTCTGTTGGCCTTTCGCCATATTCTTTAAACCCTTGGCCTAAATAGCACTTTTTATTATTCAGATTACAAACACGAGTAGATTGTAAGCTCTCTGGTCCAGCAATCTATTGAAACGTCTATAGCGCATTTATTATTTGAAAGATCACCATTTATTAACCATTTAATAGACAAGTTGGCAATGCGCTCATCAGTACTCAGCAGTAGCCACTTCCAGATGCCTTACATGGAACATGAAGATCCATTTCTAATGTGTTTAACCCTTTCATTTTCAGATGCACAGCTTAGGAGAATGCAAACACTATGAAATGAGCAGCACCTTTAGGACAGTGTTAAAAAAAATCAAAAAATGTTCTGTTCCCACATTTTTCTTCTACTAGTGAAACTATAAAGAAAATTGGTTACTTATTAGAATTACTGTGATTTCTATTAAGTTCCACTTGAGAGTCACTGTTTTAATTCAGGCTTCAGAAGATCATTTGAATCCCTTCCACATGCCCCGCTTTCATGACATGTATTATAATATGTAATGCATGAGATTATACATGAGATTTTCAGACCATATCCGGAAAAAAAACTTGTTTAATAATACTGAATGCATAAACCTCAGGTCACATGATCAATTGCTTCTGAGTACTAGAAGTCATGTTTATAAAGAAAGAAAAAAAAAAACAAATGGGGAAAAAATATTAAAAAAGCCATAATAGAGACGTGCCGCTTAAAAGCACAAAGGCTATTTCAATGACATGTCCTTGTCTGCTTTATGAAATTGCCAGATTCAGCATTTAAAGTTATGACAATGAAGCGTAACCTCCTTTAGCACTGCCATTTAATATACATCCCCATCATCTCTCAGCCTGTACCGTCTGTGTCTATCAAAAAAAACCAAAGGAAAGCAGAGCATGTCTGATTGTAGATCTGAAAAGCTTGCCTGCCTCCGTGTCAATCAGGAAAACATTTCTTATCTGCATCCAGAATGATGACACCAGTGGGTAATATCCAGACTGATGTTCATTCACCTATATCAATGCTATCACATGTTCTGCAGACTCCCTCACAAGTGGAGCCCACTCATCTTTCCCTAAATCTACTATATGTTCCTGATCTGTACTCACGCTGCCATCACATTTTTAACCCATGATTAGTCTTCAGTCTCAGAGTAGACTGTCTCAATTCTTCTATCAAGTACCATTTTTGGATTTGCTCTAGGTATCTACCACTTCTTTTCTGATGACCTACCAAATCATAAATGGTAATATGCCGAAGATGCTCAAGTCTAATAATAAAACATAAAAACCGTCGTATGTGAATATGAAATCATTTTGTGGTAAAAATACAAAGCAGAAGGGGAAAAAAAAACACTCAGTCAGAAGAAGTTAGAAGATAAGTGGAAAATGTTCTAGCTTGACAAGGCAAGATAAAGTCATCCTTTACTGGTCACAGGCTGGAGGGATTAGAGTAGAAACCTAACTTTGGAGCCAAGATTTTGTTTCCCATAAACCCAATGCCAATCTGAATATTTGGGGAACATTTTACAAGGAACTTAGTTCTCTCTCTCTTGTGCAATATAGTAGCCATCAATATGTTATCAACTATTTCACGGCAAACATTAAAAGTCCGGTATGCTTAGTTCAGCTGAGCTGATTTAAAAAAAAAAACAGCCTAAGCATTTTTCCAGGAACCGTAAAACCGTTTCCTTACAAGCATTAACACAGCCCATCATCTTCATTATATTTTCTTCACAATGACTCCCACTCCTTGGAGGAACCTGCTTCCCGTCACAGTACTGCCAGACTTTCAAAAGCTTCAGCCCTATATCTAAAGTGTCCAAAACACACACTAAACACTAAAAGTCTATACACTTTTTTTTTGTGCTGGCCAACACAACCCGGGTACATGACAACCCGAGAAATGCGATCGCTCGTTTATTTTCTGTATTTATAAAAAAAAGGTACAAAATGAAAACGTGTAATCGGAATCAGCTAAGAGCACCGTTGATGCAAATATTTATCTGGGCTTCATCAGGATCTGTCTCTCCGAGGCCCCCAAGAAGATGATTTCAGTATCTTTTCAATGACTTTTGCCCAGTCTGCAGATGAAGACTCGTGATAAATCAGGATCCTGTAGCTCCCATCCTTGAGAATATCCAGTTACTATCCTGACAAAGGGTTCAGGGGACTCAAAGCTCACATCCAAGGACTGGGTCAACGTAAATTGGTTGTCTTTGTGATCAATGTTGGATGTGCAACCACCATCATGTTACCAACTAACTAGATGTTAAATATTCTTCTCTAATGATCTATATGAAGTTCTTTAAGGCCAATGTAGGGCAAGGACCCTGATAAGGCTAGATAAGAAATACATAAAGCAGAATCAGTCTAGTTTAATATAAGAGACTGCTGGCTTCCTTCTCCAATCTAGTTTGCATTCCTCATCTCCTGTTATGTTTGCGTAGTAAGTCATTGAGAGCGAAGCTCCTACCTCTTCTCAGCCTCACTGCACTTTTCTGGATATGTAAGATATGTTTCTCATATCATTGTACTTTGTTACAGAATATTTAGGCACTTGACCAAAAGAAGGTACAATCAATATGGAGTTGGATTAGGTGACCATTGTATGAAAAAAAAATTTTTGAGGCAAAGTACACAAATATCACTTAGTAACTTTAGTAGCTTTTAAGTAGCTATAGTTTTTATTAATATTATATCATTTCGTTTTTTGATTTGTTATTGTTTTTTGAGCCAAAGCACACATATATCACTTAGTAACTTTATCTAAGAAATGGCTGATTAACAATGACGCGCATGGGACAAATGCATGCTTAGATCCTTAGCAACAAAGTTAAAATGTTGCTTCCAAAATATACAGACTTATATAGTTCCCTCCTGAATGCAAAACATACTTTAAAAAAAGTCATTAAAACTCCAAAAGAGAACTTTGGGACTCATAGGGTTATTACGGTGCAGCCAAGGGTTAAGGATTCTCGCTTAGCTAATACAATCTGCTGGAATACTTGGTGCTATCCTAATGTTTGCAGGGATGTTGGAGTGGATGTTGGATGTACTTGATAAACAGATATCCATTTAATTCCACATGCTCAGGCAAAGAAGAATTATGTGATCCGGTTGGCTTGTCTCTTCTCTTCACAAGGTAGTAATCCCTTTATCTCTGGCCTGATTGTCTTTATTGATCTTGTGTCCCACCAGCCTATCTAAGCCTCACTATATCATTTTCTCTAAGAAGGAAACCTACTTGCAAATCACTGAAGCACAAAACACCGGGGCAGCCATCTCCCTAACCCCTATTTTTTTTTCAAACTATATCAGATGGCGGAGATAGCGAACATGTTTTTATTAATACGAGTCAAAGACTTTTATTAGCACCATTAGAGGAAGATGTCTTAGTACATCCGACCATGAACAAGCCTTAACCTTATCAGATGACCAAACCCTTAAAGGGTTAACACTGTCCATATAATTGTAGACTGCTCAATTCAGTTCTGTAACAGCTTTATAAGTGATGACTTATACCAGATCAACATTGTTAACCCTCAGAATACCAACGTACTATACTACACTGATGCTGAAAGGGTTAAGACTGGCTTTTACCTATAATATATATATATATATATATATATATATATATATATATATGGACAATTGGTGGCAGGATTTCGTTTACTGATATATGTCTTGGCTTTTATAATCAACTTGCTCACAATACAGATTATACAGTTTATTTAACCCTTTAAGTCCCCAGCAGAACCTCATTTAGCATTGCCAGGGTATCACATAAAACCCAAGCGGATGCTCTTTGGTGCAATATATCAGCTGTGATCGATGGTTACATACCAGGAACTGATAACTTCTTGTTGTAAAAATAAATAAGTAAATAAATAAATAAGCAAAGCACATGCAGCTCTACCACTGCAAAAGAACTGGTCTAATCTATATAAATCTACTATGTGGATAGAGATATACAGATGCCGAACGCCAACCAGTGCCCCATTCAGTCTAGCCAATCAGCTAATGATGGCAGTATACATTTTCGATGTACTGTAAGGAAGTTTGACTTTACTGAGACGGGGAATGATACATGGAACAGCCTCCCAGCAGAAGTGGCAGAGACTAGTACAGTGAGTGAATTTTAACAGGCTTGGGATAGGCATGAAGCTATCCTGAATTTAAGACAAAGTACTAATTAAGACCTGAGTCTTTACATTAGGAAAAATGGGCAGACTAGATGGTTCTTATCTGTCATTAAACTCTATGCTTCTAGGTTTATCATTAAGTGAAATAGCCCTGCCAGGAATATTATAGGCTTGTGTGACTGGGTGTATGCAATGCTCAGGGATCACTACCAACAGCTATACCTTTCACCCACTAGCCATAGCACTCTGATGATATATATATCTATATATCTATATATATCTATATATATAGTTATATATATAGATATATAGATATATATACATAGACACATCACTATATGTATAGCTACAGTACTGTACATATACATCACTATATGCACAAATGCAAATATTAAGAAATACCGATTTTAGAATGATTGTAACAACTAAGGGTTTTAAGCTTGCAAACAGGGAGCCGAACACCCGATCAGACAGCGGTATTCACTAATGAGCGACCTGTAATTCACCATAACGCCATGCACGGTGTGGGCACGTCGCCCGCTTTGCCCACGCGTGAGCACCCCACGGATCTATTCTCCGGAACCCCCAAAACTCCATCAACAACACTCCAAAGATCAAAGCAAACATTGAAGGCACCCCTTTACAAATATAAGGCGGACGCAGCATAGATGGCAATTGGCACTTATAAGAACCGATCCCAGGGCTGGCGATCGCGGTCGATCCAGTTCGGTAGCATGTATGGCAAGCATGATCTGATCTGATCTACTCGTCTGTCCAACACTCGTCCTTTGCCCGGGTTCCACGATCCTTCCTTACCTTGAGCTGCGAAGGTGCTGCTGGCACTGAGTATAGCCAGGGCAGGTAGGAAGCACATCTGGAGGATGTATCCCAGTCCCAGGCTACAGCTCGCCGTCTCCAGACCCTTCCCCATCTTACTGGAAGGCACAAGAAATGGCTCGGTACGGCTGGGTAAAACTCCACTGCCTTTTCGGTAGTTAGAGAAAGACTTCGAAGTGCATTTATTTCCTCTGCGATGGATCCTATGCCAGCATGAGCATAGCCACCAGCCTCCAATCACTTGAGTATGGCTGCTACTTGAGTAGATCCTTATGCAAGAAAAGTATCAAAAACCGATCCGATGAGTAAAATAATAATAAAAAAAAGGATAGATCGGAGTTCTATGAAGAATTCCTGTTAAAGGGCTGAGCCAAATAAGTATCTGTGATTGTACGAGGAGCGATAGAGATGTCCCATGCAGTCAGTGCGATGTGGGAGGATGGCATAGAGTGAAACATTAATACTGGCTCTGTGTGAAGACCGCGAGCGAGTGGAAGGCAGGGGACGGCAGATCGAGCTCTGCCTCCGCTCCGTCTTACAAGGAGACTGAGAGAAACTCAGCTCCTGCCACACTGGGCTCTGCTTCTCAAGCAGCCCTGCCTCCTTGCTTCGGCAGGCATGGCGCGAAAACCAGGACCGGATATCAGGATCGGGAGTCCCTGTGGCAGCAGCTAAACTAGAAATTAGCCAGGCACATTTAGTCAGTCTGTTGCTTTCCAAGCCTGGTAGTGCCTGGTAGGTTTAAATCCTCCTTGGCAAAAAAAAACTTTGTTTCTTTTTAGATATGTGTTTATAAACAACATTAAATGCCAATTTATATGTGTTTATAAACAACATTAAATGCCAATTTTTCTTTATATGATATAGTTTTACTTTACTTGGAGGGTGGTAGATAAGTGGAACAGCCTCCCTGCAGAAATAGCAGAGGCTAAAACAGTAAGGGCAACATCAACAGGCATGTGGCAGGTATCCTGAATCTAAAGATGCCACCTAGGACTGATTAAGGCTTAATTATTTACATTACATTTATTTACTGTATAGATTCCACAGCATTGGAAATATTTAATAAAAAAACCCTGAGATTAACATACATTAACACATACTGGAACAGAAGAGGTCTGTGCTCGTGTGAGCTTACAATCTATTTTTAAATAATAATACATTATTTCAATGCCTTTGCTGAGTAAAAAAAAAAAAAAGATTTTTGCAAGAAAGTGGATCTTGGAAAACTATGCAAGTAAGAGATGCTCCTATTGTACCTTAGCTGGCTGAGCATCATAGGAGTGGTAGTGTAACTGAAATGCAAAGGGTGGCTTGCTTTTGATACTAAGCATGTAACATTGTAGCCATTTCTATGCCACAAAAATCACAATTGCAAGAGAAAAAAATATAGAGGCTGTAAATTATTAATGCCCCAAATGTGATAGTGATACCACCATTATCCTGTTTATCAGATGATTGATTTAGGACTATTTATATAAAACGTCCTTTGCGTTTCCAGCTCATACAAAAGCCTTCACTTTGGAAGATTTTAAGAGCAGGCCCCTCGGCGTTTCTTATTTTCAGTGATGTGTATAATGTATTATTTGTCATACACAATCCCATTTGCCATTGAAAATGCTACTGCATACCTAAAACTATTAACTCATATTCAAGCACGCAAGAGAGGGTAGGAATTGGTTTGTGAAATAGCTTGTTATAAATTCAGAAAAAGTAAAAAAATAAAAATGTTATTTAATAAAAATAATAGTTTATAAATAATAATTAATTAAAGGTTACGTGACCCCGGAGTTAAACGCGAGGTTGCTCACAGCGGGAGGGAAAGCTGCGTCTTTGGAGAGAGAGAGAGAGAGTGGGAAACTGTGGGACTGTATGTATGTTAGAGTGAAAGTGTTTGTGAGCATGTGTGTGTGTGTGAGCATGAATGCGTGTCTGAGCATGGGTGTGTATGTGTGAGCATGGATATTTATGTGTGTGAGCATGAATGTTTATGGGTAAATGTGTCAGCATGGATATTGTGTGGGCATGTATGTATAAGTGTGTTAGAGGGAGTATGTGTTAACATGGATGTGGGCAATATAGTCAGGGCCAGCCGGACAATGGAGCCGAGTGGGGCAATGCTCCAGGCACCCCAAGCCGTTTTTTTTTTTTTAAAGCGGAGAGAGGGGCGCCGAGTGGTTTTCACTTACCAAGTTGTCAGTACCTGCTTAGCGCCCCTCTCTCCTCTGCGAGCCCTCTAGCTCTGTCTCGGTGTCGGCTTGTAATGCTGAGCGCCGGAAGATGACGTCATTTCGGCGCTCAGCATTACAAGCTGGCACCGAGACCGAGCAGGGAGACTCGCCTGCAGGACTGCTGTAAAGCGTAAGTACGGGGGGGGGGGTAGGGTAGATAATAGGGAGGGAGGGAGAGGAAGTGTAGATAATGGGGGGACGGCAGGGTAGATAATGGGGACGGTGGCATTTTAAACTTCGCCCCAGGCGGCATTTTGTCTTGGGCCGGCCCTGAATATAGTCATGTTATATGCTCTCCATTTATTGACTTGATTAAGTCATTTAATGGCATAATTCATAGGCAAGGGTGCCTCTGCCCAAAACAGGGAGACTATCGTCCTCTTTGGGCGATCAGGCTCCCTGTAGCACCACTTTTTAAAGGGAGATCAAGGATCTCTGTAGCCGGCTGTGCGGAGAGCTGTGCGGAGAGCTGGGTTATGATGTAATATCCCGGGGCTTAGCTGTAAGGAAAGCAGTGAAGAGGGGGCGGCTAGTGATTAGGCCACTGATTAGAAATACAGAAGTACCGTAACTCTACATGATTTCTGCCTTTCTAAAATTTATCATAAATTATACAGGAGCTAGTATCCTAAAATGAAGCATATTCAAAATATTTCTTCTTCTGGTTCCAATTTGCACTTTGCTTATAACATTTATACATTTATACATACTCTGTCCTATCCCAATAACAGTCTCTTCCAAGTCAGTGATCTCGCAAGGTAAACAATCTGAATTCGGATCCCGCTTGATGGACCAACATTCGTTTCTGTGCGTCTCAAGAATCAAATAACACCGAATGACAACCTCTTGAAGCAGTGAATTTCTTCGACTGGTGCATCGGTATTATGAACTAAATGCACAATCTATCAGTGTCACAGAAAAATGAATTAGTATTGGTTTTATTCCTACTCTTACTGTTAATCTGTTCTGACTTTGCCCTAGAGGCTCCCACTAGTGGCTGAAAGCACACCACTTAGTTTACATAGCACCCAATAACACGTTTTCCTAAATAAAGTTAAAAAATAATGAATGTTTTTGTTCTGGATGTGTAATTCGGTTTTTGATTATTGCAATGATTATAACATAAATAAAATAATATTATTTTCCCCGCATCCACCTGACATTCTGGGATTAGTGCAGAAAGCTTTACCAGAAAGCAAGGGACTAATTAGCCTTGGGTTGCATATCCAGATGTTCCTTCTTCAGGGGTCAGTTCTATCATAAAAGGGGAACCTTCACCAATTTTTGTTATTACTAGTAAAAAAAAAAAAATTAAATTAGCTTTTTAAGAAATATTGCTTTGCTTTCTGTTTTAAAACAGTCCTAGTTAATTTAATTGTAATGTTTTCATACAACTGTATATTATATTTGTATTTGTTCTAGCCCTGTTATCTTAGCAGGGATAGTCAAAGTGTCCGTACAAAGTGTCTTTGGCAAAGTTTGTGAAGGTCTATAGAACAACGTTAAATTGTCTACCACAGACCCCAGTGAACGTCCACCATGAGCAATGTTGGTGCCTACCCTTGTATCTTCGTCCAATCTACTAGCCAAGTATTCTGACCCCTTATCATCCTACCTAGTGGTAAACAATAGAGTGACTCAGTCCTGATCACCCAGCTAGGCACTGTGACTAAGTAAAGTGTTTAGAGAAAACAGGACTTTATTAGCATTACCATAAAGAATATGCTCAGTGTTTTGTGTGAGCATGGGAAGTTGCCTGAAAGGTCATATGACTGCCTGCAATGGCAGCCTCCAGGCCTGCAGGTAAAGAACATTGATTGGATACAATGAGTGTCTTTCTATGCTACACCGCAGTGTGCAGAAAATGCACAGAAATATATGTTTCCACGTCTCCTGTTATTATGGTCTGGGCCCATACAAGGCTTAAGCATATAGTCACATCATCAAAAAGTCACAAACATCAGGGCCACTTTTATGGCAGGCAAAAAGTATTTTTGACTACACCTAGGTGCCAAACTAGAGCCCACAACTTCTGAACTTTATATGATGTAAAGCAGGGATCCCCAAACTCGGCCCTCCAGCTGCTGCAGGACTACATCTCCCATAATGCTCCTTCAGCTAAGGGCCTGGCTGAGGAGTATGGGAGATGTAGTCCTGCAGCAGCTGGAGGGCCGAGTTTGGAGATCCCTGATGTAAAGGGTATGTTTTGCATTGTGCATCTCGGTATGAATGCGCACAATGCACCTATAAAATAAGTTTGAATACTTGTGTTCCTCTTAAAAAAATGTCTCCTAGTTTACTATATGCAACAAAACAGGGGAAAGAAAGCAAGTAACCTATGCTCCTAGTATACTATAATTTACAAAGGTTGAACCACTGACTGAAGCCTTGCCTTTGTATTGTACCTGCAATTCCACACAAAGCCACCAGGGCTACAATGTAACACTGATTTTAGGCAGCATTAAAAGAATGGGTTTTATATGCAATTTATTTCTGTGAAATCCATTCCCCACAACAGGATAGCATGTGTTGAGTATGTTGGGTTGCCAAATGTTTTATGGGCAGTCTTATTCCTTTTGGCTGGACACGCTCTTCCCCAAACAAAAACAATGGATATTTAGCATCGATTTCTGTAAACATGGAATACATTAAGGTTAACTTTTTAACACAGAATTTTCTAAATCTTTATCGGAATCTGGTACTAAAATATGAGACTGAGGAAAAATGAACTTCCAAATTCAAGAGCCATACATCACTAGATAAAAAGCGAAGCAGTAGCTATAAAGAGCCACTTATTCTTGTGAAGCATTCGGTGGCCCGGAGGTCACTAAATGAACTGGTACTGAAAGGGATATGACACCTGTCATTGGTAAACCACATACCTGCCGCATCACTCCTGCCACTTGGGATAACCTGCCTCTGACCCGCTGCACTTTGTCAACTCCATGACATCATTTAATTGCCCATTTTTTCTCTCTTTTACACAGGAGCAGAAAGAATGTGAATTTTGACAGTAATGACTTTCTAGTTCCAAATTCAACTTATGATAATGTGTCCGATTCTAAATTAAAGGTGATGCTCCACTGAGCAAAAAAAAAAAAAAGAAATAAAAAGAAATAAATGATTAGTCATTTTATTCTTTCCTCTAAAGATTCGTTCACATAAAAACAACACATAAACCATTAAGAACATTTTTTTTCATTTCTATAGGAACACCCTATCAATGCACACTTGTGTCTCATGGAAATTAATTGTTCCCACTTCCCAGCAAAACTACGAATGCAACAAAAGCTTACATGATATTTCTATTTTTGCATTCAGTTATGAAAGTGCTAAATTCAGCAGATCAAATGATACCTTTATACTACCGAAACTCATAGAATTTGGAGAAACGTATGTAGTGCCCAAGAGGCTACCCGTGTAGTGTCTGTTACTGTACTGAGTCTACCCACTTCTAAAATGTTTAGTCCAAGAGGGATTTTTTTCATTGCTTAGTAAAAGGAGTAATATATAATATAATATATTATATTATATTTATATTATATATGAACATCAGCTTCCTTCAGTCCCAAATTTGCAAGCAAACGTCCTGGTCATTGTCTAGATTAGGATCTGCTCAATGCGCAATATGCCCAAAGCCGGCCACTGTGGAATCGTGGATGGACAACAGAGTAAAACACACCACAAAGCCACCCAGACAGCTAGACAAATCGTGGCAAATCCCCTTGTGAGATTATGAAGTACTGGTAATTGGTGTCTCAGACACAGTAACCAGAATATCTAGTCCCACATTTCCACCTAGATACTTAAAAAGGTCCATATTTGGATCAGTTGCCCCAGCCTCTGGATCCCTAGCTGCTGAATTTCAACATTAGAAATATATAGATATCTTAAACAATGAAACTTTCTCCCATGTGGTCGGCACTGTTGTTGGGATATGTATTTGAACATCACAGTATCTGAGCTGAAGTAGTCTCCGTTGAGGAAGCAGCTTTCAGGCATACACAATGCTCTTGGTCAGGAGAATGCAGCTTCTCACATTTTCAGTTCATTTCAGCAAAGCTTTATCATTTGGAACCCCATGAGATTTTCACAACTCTGTCTTATATCTTGGCTGCAATATAATAAAAATAGAAAAATAGACATTTTAGGAAATGGTGTGTACCACATGCGGTATTTCCTAGAATCACCGCAGCGATTAATTTCATATTATATCCTTCAGAGGCAAGATTTATTATTTTGATATTATGATAAGACAACAATTAATTTAGTTATGGTATTTGGGGCAATTTAAATACTTGATTTTCGAGCCAGTAGCTAAAGATTTCCAGTTACCTGATTGTTATTTATGAAATCAGTTATCTGGAGACTTTAGCCTGGAGTTTGCATGTCACAGACAGAAGATAAGTGTCTCATCTGGAACAGATAACAGAGTGATTAATTGAAAGGGCTCTAAGTTTCCTATAATGAAATGTATTTGCTGGAAACATGCCACTGCTTAGTTCGGAGAGGAACTCTTCAAAAAACAGTTGTTGCCTTTCATGCAGTACCCACCCAAATCTCAACATGTACAACTCTATATTTTCCTTGGCTCTGTTCAGAACGCCGTATTGCCTATGTGAAATTTGTAGGAATTTCGTTTCTGATAAATTTATAGTCCATAGTACAAGGTACTGCTTAAATATACGATTAAGCACTTATATTAGATCTGTCATCTAATGGAGCTTCAAATAAATCAATGTAGCATATGAACTGACTGCATTTTGTTTGTTTACACAGTTTTTTAGATGCCTTGGAATTCTTTAAGAATTTTGTATGTTCTTTTTAAAAATGTTATATGCGGAACTAGAGGGTTAAATGAAGAGTTAAATGTCTGACTAGTAGATAGTGGCAAAAAGGGGCAATACCACAGTAGTGGGAAAGCTGTCAGGTTGATTGGAGCACCAGTTTTGTTTCCAAATTGTTTCCAGTTTTTCATTTGTTCATTCATAAACTTGCTTTGATATTAATGTGTACATTTCTACATATACAATCTTGAGAAACACCATGCAACCATTTCTTGAAGTTTATATTTTATTTGCTCTAACAATTTTATGTAGTGAATTCTAGACTTGGGCGCCGGTCAACTCTTCGTGTTCGTCTTCGTGTTCGTCTTCATGGGGGAATACAATCTTCGTATAACGCGAATATTCGCCCGTTCCTGTCTTCTGTTCGGCAAATATTAGTGTGCGTTCTTCGTGTTCATTTTGTCCGGTTTTTAGAGGGTTAATACGGGGTTAACGCGGTACGTACGGACTATGCAGCAGCTTTGGCGCCAGGAGTTTAAATGTCGGTACAAGCAACTGTATTGGTCACCTGTACTTCATTGGTTGATGGCAGACGAGCCCCCTGCTGGCGACCAATAGGGTCGCTTGTACAGACTTTTAAAATCCTGGCCCAGCAACTTGGCCAGCAGAGACCCCTCTAAAAGTCCGTATGAACGACCACTAAAGTCGCTTGTACAGACCTTTAACTGTTATAGTAGGGAGACCAGTGGTCTCTGCCAAGTTAACCCCTGACAGTGAATTTACAGATTTCCGCTCCCATTATCTCTGCAGCATCGCAGGGGTTAACAGGAGCAGAAATTCGTAGGTTCGTTGTCGGGAGTTAAAAAGGTTGTGCGAGTGAGCCTATCGATCGCCTCCAAGGTCTTCCTCCATGGGAGGACCCTGCAGGCGACTAATAGAGTCGTTCTCACGGCCCCTTAACCCCTGACGCCGAACCTCACGTTAGGCACCTTGTATGTTGGCACAGTCCTCCACAGTTTGCTTCTGCTGGCCACCATGTGCTCTTAAAAACTGGAGCTCGGGATATGATATACTAAGGAAGTTGGGTGGAGGAGGTGGCTGGTGGCGCTGCAAAGATAAATATATACCACTGGATGTCTTTATACCTTTTTTACAGGTTCCAGTTATGCTGACACATTATAAAAATATGTTAAAAGCAAAGTTTTTAAACTTTTATGAGATGTGAGGATTGAATGTATACACTTTTTATGACCCATGCAGCAATATTTCCATCCCTTTCTGTTATAAATTAATATTACACATGCTCCAAATGGAAATTATAAAAGCACCTTTTCCTGCATCATAACTATGTTTTTTCCTTATTTTGTTTTAATCTTTTCCCAGTATTTAAGTAAAAGGTTTCATACCATGAAATGCTTAAAGTGTTTGAAACCATGTTCTCTTGTTTATCATATACATTTGCCCCTTTCTCCGCTGCCCCTCTGTGGCGTTTCATATACATTGTTCATTTACGTGGCAGAGTTAAAATAGTTCCCTCTGGAAGTTCTTAATCTGACACATGGTGGAAGGAGAAGTGAAAAATAATAAAAGTATATGTTACAAGATCTCTATCCAGCTGCTGAATACTAATATCCATACCTGGGAACTGGGCTCCGGCTACACGGAGTCTACCTTTGCGGAACGCGGCCAGGACTTCCTGCTGATGTCGGGGGGCGTTCCCATTGATGGCAGTGGGAAACACCCCCATTTAAAGGAAAAATGGGGGGAGCAAGGCGAGGAGGGCCATGACCCAGAGGATTCAGGTCTTGACCCAGAGAACCAGATAAGCGGTGCTCACGCGGCAAATTTTGAGTGCTGCAGTCAGTGATTGGCGTCTAGGTTCCGTAATGGCGCTGCGTGCCTTTAAGAAATGGATCAGCGAGATATGACATCATATCTGGGCAGGATGTGTCTTAAAGGTGCCCCTTTAATGAAGCCTATGGAAGCTGTGCTGGTCTGTACCTATCTAGCACAGCCTCCACAGCATATTGTACATAGAGCTGCTGGTCATATGTATCAGTAAAGAGGATAGTGGCTGCAGAGACAGCTCATTGGGGTGGTTGGGGCCCGGGTTCAGGCCTAACAATAATACACTACTGGGTAAAGTATAAACTTTAAAGATGGCTTTAATTATACTCTGGTACAGACAGATCCAGGGAATTGCCAAAGCGTAATTACAGCAGAAGAGTCATAACCTACAAAACAAAAAACTTGGTTTTCTAGGATTCAGATATGCACAGTATTGGTTAAAGTAGGTTGCTTTAAATTCAATTTATACAACAAGTGAAACAACCAATTTAGAGAATTATTAAAAACAAAATCACTGTGAAATAAAAGTACTCACCCTTTTCTCTCAAAATAAATCAAAGTCTTACAGCCAATACAGCTAACATCACCATGGCAACGTCATATGCAAGATCTCAAAGGTTCTCCAAAACATGTCATAAATCATGGGGGAAAAAATATTTTTTAAAAAGTCATTCTACGTACAAAATAACCCATGAACCATTTTAGTAGCCCTTCTCTGAACTCTAAAGTATCTATATCCTTCTTGAGATCCGGGCGCAATACTCCAAGTGAGGTCTCATCAGTGGTCTTTCTACTGCTAATACCTCTCCCTATTAAGGTAACCACACAATTGAAATCTGTCCTTTTTTGTACATGGATGATTGACGCAGAGGAGAGAGAGGGGCACCGAGGGGTCGCTCATGAATACGTTTTCAGCAACTGCTCGGCACCCCTCAGTCTTTTCCGTGAGGCCTCACGCTCCCACCGCAGGACTTCTGCAAGGTAAGTGAACTACAAAGGGGGAGAGAGTAGATAATGAGAAGGGGGAAGGTAGATAGTGAGAAGGGGGGAGATAGTGTGAAGAGGAGAGGGGAGAGAATGAAAGAATTAATGTGTGAATGAGTGAGAAGTATGAATAAATGTGTGGGTGAATTGTGTGAATGAGTGAGAGTATGAATTAATGTATGGATGAATTGTGTGAATGAGTGAGGGAATAAATGATTGTGTGAATGAATTATGTGAATGAAAATGTGAATTAGTGAGTGACTGTAAAAGTGTTTGTGTGTATCATAGATGTATAATTGATTTGTCGAAAAAATTATATTTCAATCACGGTCTTTCCTTCAAAGAGATATGTACATATTATGTAGGTAAAAATGCATGTCTAACACATATATATGTATACACCTGTGTGTATAATCTCATGCGCTTCATAGTGTGTCCTTGAATGGCAGAAATAAAATGTGGTCACCCTACTCCCTATACAACCAAGCATTCTGCTGCTCTTTTGCATTGTCTACCTACCTTTAAGTCCTCTGAAATAATTATCCTTAAATCCCCTTCAAGGCACACAGCCTTAGGCGATAAGGTGTAATGACCCAGTAGCCTGATCTCAATTCTATATTGTTTATTGGAAACTGGATACCTATGCAAACACACACATATAAAATATTGAGAGAGCCATGTGGATTTATTCACCTATTTTAAGGTACACATTTCCAGGTTCTTTCATCTATTCCAGCTGTAACCAGCTATAAACATGTGAAGGCCAATGTACGATAAACACATTTAATAACAACGCTGGAGTGACTCTACTTTCCATAAATATATTTTGTGCATTTCATTACCTTCACACCCAAACACGCTAATCAGGTAAATAAATACGTATGCCGACTTGGGAACAAAATCATCAATAACACAAAACCGAAAATCTCCTAAAATGTATGTTATGCCATGAATATTATTTGTTGATTAGGCAATTTAGATAAATAAAAGGTCTGATATATGTTATGCCTCACAGTTTCTTTCTTCATTAACTGTAAGTTCAACCCGTCTGTTTTTTTTAATTATTATTTTGTGAAATATATACTACAGGATTTGAAAGGTAATAAATAATTATTCAGCACTCAGTAAATAGACAATTGAATCCGGCCAGCAATTTTAATGAATGAGGTTTAATGTAAAAATGATTTTTTTTTGTGCTGCTAGCATTTTTCCTATTAAGTGCTTTAGGCATGATTTATCAAAAGATTGCAAAGGTAAGCAAGATTCTTAGTGGTTCTGCAAGTATTATTCAACATAAAGCTTTATGCATTTAGATACTGTATTCACCTAAAGCCTGAGTTTTTCCCTTAACGGGAAATGTTACTTAAAACAGAATCTTAGACAGCAAACATTGATTTGGCCATAATGAGCTTTCGTGTTAAAGGGAAACGACCACCTATAAAAAATGATTATTGCAGACCACCTACATTATGCTAGCCACTTAGGGCTTCAAAAAACAGTATCTCTTTTCTAGAATATGCTTTTAACCATGCTTGCTTACATATTGGAAATACAATATAATTTAGTTCTTGACAACAAAATGATTCCATCGTCACACAGGGCAATATTTTATGTAGGAAACGTAATCATTCTCAGCTGTTACCATACCTGGGAACTTTCAAGGTTTAACTTGGAGTCTCCAAGCGAAATCCTCCACCCCTGGGTCTGGGTATCAGTTTCTTATTTCTTCGAAACAAGGGACTGGTGTTTGGCCAAACCAACTTACCACCAAGCCTTCCCTCTCAAACCCAACACACCGAAAGGTAACTGGGACTAGTCGTGCTCATCTGCACAGCTAGCCCCGCCACATATACAATTAGTCATGACCCTATGCGCAACTAGCCTTGCCCATTTAAAAACTTAAATTTTTCATTGTTTCCACACATGTTATAATTGGTGTAAGGCTTAAAAACTCCTAGCATAACTAGAAGAACACAATTCTGATTTGACCGTCAGATGTTTGTCATTCTCCTTTTGGTCATGGACCTTGCTCAGTACTGACTCTAAGGGTTTGCAAACTAGACAGCTGTCTTGAGTACTAGACTTGTTGGAAGAATTGACTGGTTAGACAACATAACAAGAATAGTCCATTGATCTAGCAACTGCAAATTTTAGCAGGAGTAGAACAAAGAACACTGTCGAAAGGATGACTAAGCCATGAAAGGAGGGAAACAAATGTCTAAATAATGATATATAAAACATGCTTTATTTATGCTGACCCTTTAGAGTCACTAGGTCAGTTTGGGGGCTCCTCCAACAATGTTTTCTCTAAAAATGACACTTTTAAAATAGTCTATCACTACTAAAACTAGCAAACCTCTTGCAACATTTGTTTTCATTTCTAAACTATCCATCAGATCTATATTGGATCACTTTTAAAACATTGTTATGGGGGAAAAAAAAACACCCACACACGCCAAGGACAATTCCTGTAAAATATATGTACTTTTTACACATGAGTTCAAGGATTTGATCTCCGTGGCATTTTCAATATTTTACCTCCACACAATTGCTATTGTACATTAGAAGATCAGTGGCAACAATCTAGCAGAGTTCATTTGTAATGCAAGTCTGTATTCATTATTTTGTGTATCACTGATTAGATTAAGTTGGAAGCTCAGAGAGTGAGGCCAAGAAGAGAAAGAGAAAGGACTGTTAAACAGAGCTGTGAAACGCAACAATGAAAGTAACATTTGTCGAAAGTGAATGGGCAGATAGCTGTGACGAATAGAAAGTAAAAAAAAAGCAATTGAAA
Source organism: Spea multiplicata (assembly GCA_009364415.1). Classification (NCBI taxonomy): domain Eukaryota; kingdom Metazoa; phylum Chordata; class Amphibia; order Anura; family Pelobatidae; genus Spea; species Spea multiplicata. The sequence continues at coordinate 5,418 of VKOC01001279.1, read as the reverse complement.
ACACGCTGAGATACATTGTCCTGTGTGTTGTAGTGACCTATTGATATAGTATGGAGGACTGAAGGGGTGATATTTGCTTTTGCCATTCATGATGTTTTGCCCATCAGGTTATAGCAGTACTATAGTAACTTGATATTCATTCATAGAAATATTCCTATGGTAAGTCTACTAGGTGCAAAACCTTCATACCAAAGTTTACTGGTTCAAATCCAGGTAACACCCCACACTCGATGGTCTACATCTGGGGTGTCCAAACTGCGGCCCTCCAGCTGCTGCAGGACTACATCTCCCATAATGCTCCTTCAGCTAAGGGGCTGGCTGAGGAGTATGGGAGATGTAGTCCTGCAGCAGCTGGAGGGCCGCAGTTTGGACACCCCTGGTCTACATGTTTTAGCCTCCATATATGTCAACATAGGAACATAATGCAGTGTTAGTAATTCTATTAAGTAAGTTTCATTCAATCTTCCAGTTTCTGCATTGTCTTCTCCTCCTCCCATTACTTTTTTTTACCAAAGACCCTAGTGTGTTATTAAGCGGGATTTTTGGAAAATCTCCAACATTTTAGTTATAGCAGAATTTTACTTGTTTACATGCATCTCAAATATCTAATATTTTTTCTAAAAGAACGTGTTATGTCAAAGGCATTTTATGAAATGACATTTAATTCCAAAATTTAACACATAATCATAGGAAGGAAACCTCTGCTATATTATGGGCGCTCATTATTGCAAACAAAACATATATAATTGTTCTTACCTTTGCAACAGAATTATGTACTATGTAACTATAGTCATTTTTTTTGCAGAAGAGTAAAATCCCGACATTCACAGAATTACCTTATTATTCTTTTACAATTGTATTTGTAATGGGACGTAAATTTTGGGACGTAAATTTTTAAATATTGCCAGATCTGGAATGTTTTTAACCTCTTCTACTGAGATATAAAACACAAAATGTAATAAGAGTTGGAAAGACAATTGGCTACTGATTATCTATTATATTTTTTAGCATTTAGTTTTTTCTTCCTGAGTAATTATACAAAATAGCTACCTTCTGAATTGGCAGACAGAACTTGACGTTCTGAACAACTGTCCCCAAGTGGAGATTAAACATGGAATATTTTGGCAACTTATACAGCATGGTTATTTATGGTTTCTATACGTGGCTCTATAAGAAGAAGGTGTCATTAATAAAAAAATATAGCTGTGACCACATTGTGATTAATGACATAGAAATAAACATTCTATCTCTTACTCGAAGTTCCATTTTATATTGAATGGCCCTGACATTTAGCGATAGTGTTATGGTTAAATGACTAGTTTGACAACCTAGGATACTTGAGATTTCTTTCTCTTGAACTCTTGGTCTAATCTAAAACCCCTCTGTGTTCAAAATCTTTTTTTTTCCCAGCAAATCTCTTAAACGTGCCACTGCTAGGACAACATTTGCTTTTAATTAGTCACCATGGTAGGGCTGGACACAGTGTCAGGGGGCAACTGCCCCAGGGCTGTCCTCATTTCATGATCTTGGACACAAAAAGAAGCCTTTTCTTGTGCATTCTTTTTGCAGTATTTCCCATATCAAGTGGAGTATTTTTAATAAATTAATGTGCAATTTCAATTGTCTTACAACCAATTTAGGTAGATGTGAAAAAATGCTGAAAAGTAAGAATGTTTTCAAAACCAGACATGTGAAAAGTTAACTTTTTAAACATTGTTTTACATTTAACAAAATGCAATGTGAGTGAACAGAAGACTTTTTTTCTCCTTTATCCTGAAGATAGTTCTGTTTTTGGCTGTATGTTTGGGGTCATTATCATGCTGCTGAATACATTTGGGGCCAATCAGATGCCTTCCTGGTGGTATTGCATGATGGAAAAGTATCAGCTTCTGAGCACTGAGGAGGCCATTAATTCTGACCAAATCCCCAACTCCATTTGCTGAAATGAAGCCCCAAACTTGCAAGGAACATCCGACATGCTTCAGTTTTGCCAGAACGGCCTTTTGCTACACCTAATATTTCAAATTTTGACTCATCAGTGCAGAGCAGCCCCTGTCATCTTTCTGAACTCCAGTTCCTGTGTTTTCATGAAAAGTTGATAGGCCTTGTTTTCACCTGGGAGATATGGCTTTTTGGTTGCAAGTCTTCCATGAAAACCACTTCTAACCAGACTCCTCCACACAGTAGATAGGTGTAGCAGGGTCTAACTGTTTTCTGCCAATGCTAACCTTATGGCACTGCTGAGTTTTTCAGATTTTGAAGGAAAGTAAACATGATGTGCCTTTCGTCCTTGACCGACCACTACATCTATGATCCTCAACATTGCCTGTTTCTTTGTGCTTCTTCAACAGAGCTTGGACAAAACATCTGGAAAAGCCTGTCTGCCTTTAACGTTCTTGTTGCTGTGCTCATTCTTGCCATGGTGTTTGACTTTTGACACTAAACTGTCTTCAGTAACTTCAACTTTTTAGTGAGTTTGGCGGTTCCTCACCCAGTGTTATTCCTCCCATGATGATCATTAGCACCTGTTTGATGTAGTTGTTTAATTTACACCTAACTTTGTAAAAGTGTACCTAGAAGAATTGACGCTGTTTTGAAGAAAAGGGTGGATCCCACCAAATATTTATTTGATTTAGTTTTTTCTTCTCTTCACTCACTTTTCATGCTGTTAAGCTATTAACATGTCTATTTTTGAAAGCATGAATTTACAGCATTTTTTTCCACACCTTTCACACCTGCAATATTTATACAGTATTGTATACACAGTCGCAAGAAAAAGTAAGTAAACCATTTCGAATTCCCAGCATTTAGGTATAAATGTGTGTTAAAATCTAACTTGATTTAAGTTACTGAACAAACGCAATTTGTTTTAACTAATAACACACAGTTTTTCGTATTGTTCTTGTCCGTATTAAACACTTTATTCAAACACAGTGTGGGTTGGAAAAAATATGTGAACTCCTAGGGTAATCACTTCAATAAAAGATAAATGGAGTTGGATGTTAGCAAAACTTGAGTCCAATTAATAAACCAGATTTGGGGGTATGTTGGAGAACTACTTATCATCACTGCTGATGTGAACAATAGCCCACAAAAAAGAAATTACAGAGGATCTACAATCAATAATTGTTAATTTGCTTAAAGCTGGAAAGGGTTACAAATTCAACCTGAAGAGTTTCCATATTTATCAGACAAATTGTTTATAAATTTAGTACTGCGGCTACTCTCCCTAGAAGTCTGGGTCAGCCAAGATGACTTCAAGGGTACAATGCAGAATGCTCAATGAGGTAAAAAAGAACCCTAAGGTAACAGCTAAATTCTTGCAGGGATCATTGAAACTGGTTAACATCTCTGTTTAAGAGTCTACTATATGCAAAATATTGAACAGGCATCAAGTCCATGACAGGACACCATGGAGGAAGCCTTTGCGCTTCAATTTAACATCTCTGTTCACCTTACGTTTGCCAAAGAGCACCTTGACACTCCACAACACTACTGGGAAACTAAGAAGATGAAACTAAGGTTGAAACTTTTGGGAAGTACAAGCAGCACAACGTATGGCCTAAAAAGGGCACCACATAGCCAACTGAAAACATCATCCCAATGGTGAAGTATGGTGGAGGGAGTTTCATGATTTGGGGCTGCTTTGATGCCTCAGGGCCTAGAAAGCTTACCATCATTGAAGGGACAATGAATTCCCAAGTTTATCAAGGTATCATACAGGATAATGTCAGGGTGGTTGTCTGGTCAGTCGCAGCCTAGACTTTACCCCATTAGAGATGCTGTGAAATTACCTCAGGAGGGCAATTCACAGAAGACATCATAGGAACATGACTGAGCTTAACCAGTTCTGTAAGGTAGAAAGGTCCAAAATGCCTCCTGAATGTCTGATCTGCAACTACCAGAAGCGCTTGTTTGAGGTTATTGTTGCCAAAGGAGGTTCAACAAGTTAAATTAAATCCAAGGGTTCACTTACTTTTTCCACCAACACTGTGAATGTTTAATGGGTGTGTTCAATAAAGACATGAAAGATTATCATTGTTTGTATGTTATTAGCTTCAGCACATTGTGTTTGTCTATATTTGACATAGATGTACAAGAGATCAGATCACATTTTATGAACAATTAATGCAGAAAAGGTTTTTTTTATTTTTTCTTGCCACTGTGTTAATATTTGTATTAACTAGTTAGTACTCATTGGAGATAATTTACTGAATCAAAAGTTTGCTGGAGGGTTGCGGTATCATCCCCCTGACTGAGTGAGATTTATTGGAGGTTACCTCACTGGTTAAACTATGGATTATGCAGAGCCAGCCCTTGCAAGCAATGGCCCTTTAGATAGACACAGCAAATTCATGGATTGGAATACACAATCCTGTTCCAAAAATATCTACTTTATTGAATAAGCAGCACTGAGCATTTTGACTGCCAAATGTATTTTGAGATGAGCTATTAGTGGGCCACTTGGCAGTGACAGAGGGGGGGTACCTACATAACAAGAGAGACAAAACATTATTCCAAAGATTATGTTAGATAATAATCCAGCCTTGTCATTTAAGACCTGTTGTCTGTGGGTTACCCACAGAGGCGTATCTACTGAAAATAGCGCCTATGGCAAGCACTGAAATTGCGCCCCTGTCCAAATATCTAAAACCCCTTTATTAGCCCCTGCTGCCCATATATATATAAATATTAGTCCCTGCTGCCGATAGCAGGTATAGATCAACACACAAACCCAGATCAATTAAAATTCACTTGTGATCTCAGCACTGAAGGTATATATCAAATAAACAGAATCAGACATACATAGATCAAATAAATACATGGAAACAGCATTGCAGGTATTAATCAACTGAATAAGACATATTAACCCTGTATTTGCAGGTACACATGAATAATGTAGGGAAACATAGCATAGCACATATGGATCTACAGAATAACACAAAAACCCAGCTTTGCAGGTAAAGATCAATTGGAATTCACATAAAAACACGGCATTAAAGGTATATTTAAAACCCCCTAAATTACAGGCATAGATCACAGGTTGCACACCCCAAAGTCAGCCCTGGCGTCCACACTGCCCACATAGACCTGACCAGCACCCAGATCACACACATTAGATTTGCAATCTTTGTCCCCAAATAGCCCAGCACAAATCAACTTTGTCCCCAAACAGTCCGGCCTGTGCCATCTTTGTCCCATATACACCCTGCCTGTGCCATTTTGGTCCCCAAGGCTCAAACCTCCTGCTCGTGCCATCTTTGCCCTTCCACAATTATACATCTATGATACACAAACACTTTTACAGACACTTTAATTCAGACAACTCATCCACACATTAACTCATGCTCTCCCTCATTCACTCAATGCATCCACACATTAATTCACACTCTTTACTTATATCTAGCCCCTCTCCCT
>VKOC01001278.1:0-56158 GCA_009364415.1 Spea multiplicata | reverse complement strand
GGTCATTTTCAGCAACCGCTCGGCACCCCTTGGGCCCCCCTGACTGGCAGAACTCCAGGGCCCGGTCGCAGTCGCGACCCCTGCGACCCCGGTAGTTCCGCCACTGTCTATTCCCTACTTCACCTCTCACATCCAGTCACTAACCAAATCCTGACACCTTCATCTGGAATTTGGCATTTCCTCACACATGACACTACTAAAACATCCCCTTGTGTTATCTCACCTAGATCATTGCAACTCTACTAATCGGCCACCAGTCTCATGTGTTGCATTACCCCAATCCATTTAAACACCTTTGGTTTTCATCTGCTCCTCCATTGTGCCAGTCCCTCCACATCTCCTTATACCATGCAGAATAAAATCATAACCCTTACCTACCAAGCCTTAAACACAGCACCCTCTTTCTGGAAGAAAGCATCCATCTCCACACATCTACAAGATGTCTAAGCCACTGACTGTTCCATATCACCCTCACGACATATTTGCACTGTTTTGCCTTATTCTTTCTCAACTATGTGTTGTATTTTAATCTTGCAAGAGCGGGAATGTCTTTTCCTTTTGTACCAGTATGTATTCATTTTATTGTTTTTATATTGTCAAGCTTAATGTTATTGCTAATTTTGTATTATTCCCTTTTCTAGTAGCACTACAGAATTTGCTCCAGTAATACTTAGTATATTTTATGTTGTTGAGCTCTTTCTGGTTAGCTAAGGAGCCTCATTATATAAAGCACTGGATATGTACTTGCAGATCCCAGCTGTACATAATGAAACATTGCAAGCAAGATGTGCAATAAACACACTCTTTATGGTTTTTACTGGTGGTTATAGACTAGAACAGGTGACGATATATAATGTTTCTGAAATTGGGAGTTAAAAATAAAGAAAGAGTCTTGCTGCCATATAAAATGTGGTGCAGTTGATCTGGGAGTCTGGACTTGACACGTTTATGTTCTGTGTTTTCATATGAGACCTGCTGTGTCATCGGCTTAGTAAATTTCCCTAACCATCTACCTGTAAGCTATAGAACAATAGGACGTGTCCTATTATTAGCCATTATCAAGGCTCCAAAGGGACTCTAGCCTTAGACTCCAGGCATTCTTAAATGATAAGCCATTTAGAAAATGACAGAGGTGAATGTTAGCGTGCATTTTAAAAATGTGTTCTCATTTTGTATAGCAGATTTTATAGCATTTTTTTTAAAACTCTTGACTTTTTCTATACATCACGCCAAATATAGATTGAAGTTATCCTGTAAATTAGTGTGTGTGTGTGGGGGGGTTAACCTTTCTGTGCTACGCAGCTGATGTAGAACTGGCACTTTTTGCTCTGGCAATGGCAAATATAGCCACGCATACCCTTGTTTCCCACTCTGTATGAGCTTCCCTGACACACACATGCTTGCCATCATTGTCACATACCTCCCAACTGTCCTGATTTTTTGGCCACTGTCTCACTGACCTAGTTCTGTTGGCAAGGTATAAGGTAGTCATGCTGTTTTCTCCTTACCCTCCTGTCTCCAGCCTGTATCCCCCCCCCTGCTTCTAGCCACACACCCCAACAAAAGTGTGCTTTGTACACGCGAAACAATGGTAAGGGGTGGCATGTGATCAGGTTACCTGTGGTGTCCCTGTCTTTAGTCTACTTTGCCTATAGCTACTGTGCTACATTACAACACGATTGTGCTTAGCACCCCCATTCTAAATCCTGCATAACAAGAAATGCAAGCCCTTTTTTCCACCATAATTTAGAAATATGCTCAGAAAATAATTGGTAATCTATAAGGGTGTCATAATAACTTAGCTTGCTCAATGTAAATGATGATTATTTTATTCATGTCAGGCTTCTGTAAGACTAGATTGTAACTCTGACATGACCTTTTTTTATGTCTACTCGAACTGGCCTATGGTACATTGTTCTTTATTAACTGAATAAACCTAATGAAAAGATACGTTAATTGCTAGTGGTAAACAACATATGTATATATAAATTTCCATGAATGATCGTAACATCCAAACATCCATCTAAAAGTGTTAGATCTTGGACCTGGACACTTACTAAAACTTTAGCCATGAATTAGATAAAATGAAACCGTTGATAGGAATCCAATATTTGTCTCATTGTTTGTTTCATCTAGCAACAAAGCGCCTTCTAGTTTTTTCTTGGAATACTGGCTTATACTATGTAACATTTCTGAAAAATGACTTGTAATGCAGTAATGATTATTCTTCTTTGATTATATATCTTTAGTTTTTTTTAATGTTCTTTCATGTTTAATACGCATGTAATCTGTGCTCTGTATTGATTTTAGCAGAGGCTCTTGTGGAGAAGTTCTTAGATTTCCAGGGTTGTTCTAGCAGAACCTAATTAAATTAACTCTGGAAGGTTTCTCCATGATTATGGATGAGTCTCTTAATCTCCAGGTGTTTTACTCACAAAACTAAGATTGCAAAGTCTTTGGGAGAAAATCTGAGTACAGAAGAACTACATTTCTATTTGAATTTTATGGAATTAATTAAAATACGCTTAACATTCCAGAATAACAGATTATAAAATTCATATAGATAACTTTCTCTGTTGCTACTCAGGGAAAGTCTAAAAATTATGTTTAAATAAGATAACAGTCTTGGTATTCATTAAAAACAATGAGAAAATCTAAACCTTTTTCTTTTGATGTGTGGGCTACAGCATGGGGTAAAGTGCAAGGGTCAGTAAGGTTTCCGACACCACAATATGGTGGCATGAACTGATTGCCACCTATGTGTCACTGCTCAGTCCTGGTGATTGATGTTAAGTGCCGGGATATGATGTCATATCACAGTACTCAATACTGCAAGGGAGCACTGAAACAGGAACAGACCTTACTCTTCCACCACAGGAATTAAGACAGAAAAAGAGAAGGAGAAAGGTAAGAGATGGGAAGATATAGATAGCGAGAATGGGAAGACATAAAGAGAAAGAGGAGAGATAATGAGAAAGAGAGAAGATAATGGGAAAGGGAGACATAAAGAGAAAGGGGGAACATAGGGAGAAGGAAGAGAGATGAGAAGAAATAGGAGGGATATAGAAAGGGAGTGAAATAAAGATAAAAGGATACAATGAGAAAGGAGAGAGGTCAAGACAAAAGAGGGGAGACATAATAGGAAAGAAGAGAGATGGAGAGAATGAGGGGTCTCAAAGAGAAAGGGAGGGATAAAGAGGAAGAAGAGAGGGGAGGGAGAGAAAGGGGAGAGCTGAGATAAAGGCAAAGAGGAGAGACAATGATAATAAGAGGGATCAAGGAGACGCAGAGTCGTGGGGAGAAAAGTGAGAGATAAAAAGAAAGAGGAGGAGAGAGTGGCAAGAAGAAAAAAATAAAAAAGGGAGAATAAAGAGGAGAAAATGGAGATATAGGAAGAAAGATGAGAGATCATGAAAAAGTGGAGAGATAAAGGGTAGATAATGCAAGAGGGCAAAGATAATAAGAAAGAAAGAGAGCGCGATGGGGAGAACTTATGAGAAAGATCTGTGATAGAAGAAGGCATTGAGTGCTACCCCACTGGGTATTTGCCCGACGGCCAGTTTGGGCCTGGCTAGTATGGATATTTCATTCTGTCGACACCTTTCATTGCAGGCATGATAAGATAAAAATGGACAACTCAGACTCTGGAAGACCTTTGCTTATAAATATCTCACCTGTAGATGTGAGGACATTTTGAAAACCTGTACTGTAATTATATATACAGTGAGGGTATAGGTGAATCTAGGCAGATTCCTCTTTTTATTTGCTCTCTCTATTTGTCATTGCTGCAAAATCTATTTAACATGGGAGAACTGCTCGATCTCTCTTTAGCATAAAAAGGCATTTAGACATTCTTATTAAAAAAAGAAAAGTATGATTGTGTTATATAAAATGACATTGGAAATTGCAGCAAAGAAATGAAGAATGAGTTATGAACTTTTTTGTCTGCTGAGATCTGTATTTGGCCTGACACCAACGTCATCCGATGGCGAAAAAAAAGACTTTAAAATTCCCCTCTTGTAAGCAGGGAGAGAATGTCGTAAGTCACTATTAAGCCACACAAGAAGTGAAAAGGTCATCAGCCTGGCTTTATTGAAATGCATAAATGCCTGTGAGGCAGAAGGAAGAATGAGCTGCTATCCAAATGAAATCCTGGGAGATAGTTGCCATTATTATTGTGATCAAAATGATGATAAGCCTTTCGTTTCGCAAGACATTAGAAATTGTAATTCAGTGATGGATGCTTCCAGACACTAGTACAATTGCTTCTGCCAAGACCATAGCTTGTTACCTAGCGGCTGGCTTGGCCCTTCAGAAACCTATGAACCTGTCCATAATTTTAAGTTATTATGTAATAATATTACTAATTAGATAATGATAATAATTCCTCTACCTTTTATCATATATATTTTCAACCTATTGGTGTTTCCACAGTATTTACATATGAAAAAAGTATACTGTATATTATTATTCCCTTATGTATTCTGTAAAGCTTGTAACAATCATCCAGCCTAATTTTAGTTATGTCGGTTTCATTCCAGTACTATGTACTGACGCTATTAGCAAATGTTGAATGTTACCATCATGGAATTTGCACATCATTATATCATGATACCGGTTGTTGTATGTTGATTTGGATTGGTCTTCCAGTAAGAAATAGACATCACAGCTAGCATGTCTGCCATATGTAAAGAGTAAGAGTAAAAGTGTTTCTAAGCTAGCTTCAAGCACCATGGAATGCTTAGATGTCATCTAGTTGCACCATACTCTGGATACACTGCCGTACCACCGTTTGCAACATAAGTAATGCTCATCTGTGTCATCCTCTCCGTATTCACCATATTCACAGCATCTTCAGCTAAGTGTTATAATAAACAATCAGTAAAATGACCAGCAGTATGAATGTTAATGTATATCTGCTGTATGTCACCTGGTTCTGTCATCAGAGGGTTAAATGAATCCACGTTCAGTTTGTTTGGAAGACCAGATGTGTATTAGTCCCTGCAATAAAAAAAAACTGGATATGATGTTTATGTCACGACACATTCAATCATCAACAGAAACATACTGTTAATTAGAACAGATGCAGAAATGTTCATATTAAATAGCTGAACTTTCACATCACAGTGGCACTTCATAATTAATGTATTATTGATTTATGGTACAATCATTAGCCATATTCCAAATCTTAAAAAAACTACCGCATTTGCTTGATTATAAGACGACCCTGATTATAAGACTGCGGGGGGATCTGGATCTTAGTCTCATAGTCAGACCTATTTGAGGTCTGATTATAAGCCAGTTTGTATTTTGTGCTTTGTGTAAGCGTGTGTTTTTTTCATGATATAGGTAAACTGTCATTCCGCAGTGAAACCCATTATAGGGACAGTGAAACAGCTATTAATCCAGCTTTGTGACTGAATATGCCCAAGCAAACCAGGGAGTAACCTTATTCTGTGGTTGGGAATTACTGTTATTCAATGTACTTAGGGACACCCCACGAAGCTTGTAATATGGAGGCGATGGTAGGTTGATGGCTTTACAGGTAATTGCAAAGTTTCATCAGATGATAACTACCTATTGAACGTGTGTTTTTACTTAAAGATGCTCGATTAAATAGTAGATTATTTTGTTGTACTGGAGAACTAGTACATATGGTGAACTGCAGTAAGGAATACTGAATATTGAATTTCTCCTCATTGGAAGTCATAGGTTGACACACTTTAACCAATTAGTTGAGAAGGTTGTATTCTTTAATGAGGTCATTGGCATTGTGTCTTGCTAGTCAATTCTATTCATTGGTGGGAAATTTCCCTTGTTAGTGTTCATTACAAAGATTTTAATTTCTTATTCTTTGCACTAAACGGATCTTGTAGCTTTTCGTAGGTTATATGAGTATACTGTTTCAAATCCTACATTTAACAATTCAGTATACTTTAAACTAATGTAATGCGTCCTACATTTCAAAATAAGCAATATACAGTATATTCTAGGTCACCAAGTCAGCCAGAATTAGATTTCACCAAAAGGTGAGAAGAATAACAGTGCATCTGGAAGCAAGGGTGGAATATACTGCTTAATTTAAAATGTAAAACTCATTGTATAAGTTTAAAATATACTGGGTGCAGATCTTAACAAATAAAAAATGTATACACAGTTTGCCACGTAAACAGCCCTTTTACCCAACACTTTAATAAATATCCTCAAAATGATGACACCAATTGAGTAACAAAAAGTTCAAGCTGTAGATATTTTAAATTAAATGAAGGTTAAAGCTACATAAGTTTGTTTTAATTTTTTACATATATAAACATCTCTTTCTATGCTAAATTCTGTAATTTTATAAACTACATAAATGGAGGCAACTCACGCTACCTCCTAAGGTTTCTAGTGAGACAAAGGAAGCAAGGGCACTGAATGCTGTCTAAACTACACCCATTATGCATTATACTTTTAAATGTCTTTGAGAAACCCTGAACATACATGAATCCCAATTATCATGGTGACTTACTTGCATATAGTTCTATTCTGTGCAAACACTGCATCTGAGGGGATGAGTCAGTGTTAATTTTAATAAAAGTTAAACTTTTGAACTCGTGAGCATGGAGCATAATCATTAGCTTTCATTGTATTTTGTTTCTTATCTTCACCCACCGAGCCAATTTTACATTTAACAAGATGGATCCATAGTGTGCTTCGCTTCATATTTCACAAATGTGGGAGCAAGGCGTAGTTAATCCAGACATTATTTGGCTATTTTTACATTTTTTTTTTCAGTTGTGATTCCAATTAGAGTACCGAGTGTGAAATTAGAATGTGCGAAAACGCCATAGTAACCATGAGACTGGAAACCATTTCCCATTCAGATTTCGCAGCTCTACAGTCAATGAGATACAGTTTTGTCCTTTTATAATTGCATTCATGCTGGTTATATACTTCTGTGTGTGCTCTTCTAACAACACTCTGTCAATTGTTCCTCCATTTTGGGTCCTTGCTATACCTAAGCTGGCCACAAGGTGAGCAGCGTGTAGATTCAATGCCAGTGTTTTAAGCACCTCAAGCTATGGCATTAGTAATAACTATCAAGTGAGCGGAGATTGCTGGAGGTGCAGCACCATTGCTCAAACACATAAAAACACATCATTGCTCAGCCTTGGCTTATTAACTTGACATCAGTGTGTTTACTGTATAATAAAATGGGAATAGGCTATATGCAAGGCTTAGATACACCGCTTGATAGGTCATCCTGAATAGATTACATTTTCTTTCAAATATTATTTACATTAATAATCACATTAAAGATTTCAGGTAATTACATTTGGTCTCTGTAAATCCTACTTGTTATGTGATGCAAAGCTTGTTATGCCCTGTTTACCCATTGTACCGCACCGTGGGGTTGCACAATGCATTATTTGTTATCATTTTTTACGTACTGTGTATGCTCCTTTATTTTTTTTTAATCAAAAAACAAGCAAAACCTGCAAAAGTATTTCTCTCACTGTCCTGAGCACACTTCTTGTTCATGTCCTTCTGAGTCTGACACCACAAATATTTTAAAAAGTATCATTTTGAATATTAAATATAAAATGGTTAATCCTTGATATACTTGAATTTTAGACTTTGGCTCCCAGCTAATGACACATTTAAGAGATACGCTTCATGTGTATATGCAAGGTAATTTATAGACATAATTGTTATTGTTGTCATTGAGTAATCAGTAAATATTAATAGCTGCTACGGTCCTGCTTGTATGCCCAGGGATACACAATAGTCCATCCTTCACCATGGTGTTCATTTTAAACTAGTACCATATAAATGAGAAATGGTGCGGCATACAAAAGATATGCCCAATTAAATATTAATAGCAGCAACATTCATTTTGAACAGATGTGGTTTGCATTTTCATCATTTCATCCAATTGCTGCTTTTTCATATCTGTTCTATGTCTCAGAAGTCACAATTTCAGCAGATTAGTTTAGAACAAAACCGAGGAACGCTCAGATGAATGCCTATCTCTACCATCTGTTGTTTTGTGATTGCAATGTTGGCAGACACGTCCAAAAATCCAAAGAGACTGAGGTACAAAATGTCAGCTCACATCAGCAAGAGATACTAATAAAAATTATTGAAGATATTTCTACCTGGAACATAGAACCCTGTATTGATTTGCAGCTGTTCATCATTTACTTGCCAGTAAACTCTAGGGATAGTGCGTGTTGTATACTTCTTTGGGTAATATAGACATTTCAAGTTCCCAAACTTTTTGATTTACCTTGATTTTTTTTTTATAAGCACTGAAATTATTTCTTAGCGTTATTCAAGTTTCAGACCAATTGCACAAAGTTACTAGATACTATCTGGGACCCTCAGAAAGGCACCCGTTGTGCCTTCTAAGACCGTCTCTGACAACTAATATGAAAGATTTATTTTCTCAGGTTTTTTGTCAGTCTATACCTGCTGTGTAACCTTTCTCCTGAAAGGTAATGCACATTTATATTCTTAGGCTAAGATGTCTTGATGCTGCAATTTATATGCATCTCTGTCCTCGAGATACCAAATTGGTGTTCAAAGTTCGGATTCTGGACACGTTTTTGTACTTCTCTTGAGTGACACTTTTACTTTTGTTGTTTATTTTTTATTTTTTTTTCCTATTTTATAGTAACTCAATGGCACATCATAAAAAAAGCCTACACATAATTTTACCAAATTACTTTTCACATCTTTAGCATTGTTTTTGCTCATGAGTGGTAGAATTGTCCAAATGGATGCCCTTTTCAGGTTGGGCCACAGCCAGTGTGGAAAACTTAAAGACTCTAGCCTATTTCATTGCTCTCACTTATGGTTCTAAATGATATATAGCCAATTTTATTAAAGTTGAACTATACTGTCTTTAAAATGTCAGTAGTGGTTGGATGGGAAGCTTAGACAACCACTGCCCTAACCTATCCTAAGATACAAATAAGCAAAAGAAAAAAACAATATGCTACACAAGAACCCTGTATTTATTATTACTGTTGAAACATACCATAAGAGTTGTTTGTACATATTTTTAGTTGATTTTTTGATTAAACTCCATACTCCTGTTTTCTCAAAATAGCATAATTACCATAGCGACAGAACACCCTAAAAGCTGTAAATCTGACACTTTGACTCAGAATAATCTTATGTATTTGTAATAAATTCCCTTTACACTGCTTTACATTTCTGTATGATTATCTTTTCACTGTTTTTTTATCATTTTAATGTAATATATAACATTGCTTTGGAAATGTATGGTCAAGATGGTCAAACGTAGTTCACAAAAAAAACAAAACTCCTTCTTCTTGGCAGTGTTTTAACTTGGTAGTTTTTGCCAACACTGATGTAGCTGTGAAAACATCCAAGGAGCCACAGTTCAAATTTCCTAGGGCACACTTCACAAAGCAAATAATTCATTGGAGAAGTTTATTGAAAGTACAGGAGTTGGCTGCACACTTGCACTTACCCGTTCCCAGTTGTTCAAACATCAGTAGCACTATGCTGTTTGTAAAGACTATTTTTCCTCCTAGTGCTATTCAGTTATAAATGAATCATATAATACTACTATCTGTGAACTTGCAGGACACACTTCAAAAACGATTCACAATCATATTATTTCAAGACCTTTTTTATGGATATTTTTCCAAGTTTTCGAACTTACTTTTAAGAATAGTTTCTCTGTATGGAGCGCAAAATAAAATTTTCCAAATATATAGAAACAGTTTCTAAAGAGAAATAGGTTCTCTACTTTATGTAGGATTCTTAAGGGGACCTCTGCTTAGATACCAGCTGTATAACTATATCCTTTATTGGCGGCCATCTTGTTGTTATGTTTTCTAGACCTAGAAAATGGTTTCTGATCTACACAATATAACCTATCAATAAGATGAAAGACAATCAAGCTAATTAGCCTCTAAAGTATGCTTGTATAATTTGTGTGTTTAATTCTGCCTGATTGTTGTTTGTGGGTGGATACGAAGTTTGTAAGATTCCTAACTTTTATAAGAACGGTTGATTTGAAGATTCTACATGAATCAGGCAAAATGAATCATAAATTCCCACATGCACAAGTATTCATGCTGTTAATCCAAAGATAAAAAAATGTAATTGAAAATCTCTCCTACACACAAACAATAAAGAAATCTAAATGGAATTTATGATTGCAAATCCTAATGCAAACCACATGGCCCAAATGAAAAGCATCCTTTCAAACATATTATAAATTATGGAACAAATATTGTAAAGGAAATGTTGCTGAAACAAAATATTAATGTATGATCAAGACTTAAATTGCACATACCAGTATAACCTAATTAATGTTAGGGAAAGAAAATATAAAATTGCTTAATAGAGAATACATTTTGAAGAGAAAAGAGAAGATTTCATGAACAAAATTATCTTTGTCTTTGATGAATTTGGTGTCTGGGAGCAAAGGTGGAGCAGCATATCATCCGTGTAGTGGTACCAGGATGAAAAGTACTGAGTAAATCTGTGGTTTTGGGGTGCCAAAGAAAGCAGGGAGGATCTATGAGGAGCTATGACATAGTCATAGCCCAAAATAAATTATATTTTGAAAGAACTGTAGAACTTTATTTTGCTGTTTAATAATGATAAAAGTTAGAAGAGAAGGTATGTTCACATCTCAAGTAGTATTGCCCCTCATAAGATATAACTTGTCCTCAGCCTTCAAAAATTGCCTTTTTTCATTGATCTAGATGCTTGCTGAGACCTGAATCTAGGATGAGGGTCAAGTTGATTCATGCCCTGGTTCCACAACATAGAAGTTTGGTTTAGCTCATGATGCATTTTAGCCAACTTGCCCAGACTACTGATATGGTGTTATTTTGGCAAAAATAAAGAAAAGGGAGATATTTCTCCAAAACAAAGGCTGTCCAGCTTATTATGCCTTTTCAGCACTGCAAACGCCAAAAGAATCTGCATAAAGTGCAGTCATGCATCACCGCTTGGCATGTCTATTCACAGATCTCCTGAGTTTTACTGTAATAGAGTAGGGACCATAGAATTTGATAAGTACCATTCGGGCCATATAGTCTGCCCGTTTCTTTTGATGTAGACTCAGACCTCAATCAGTCTTTGTTCTTGCCTTTTGTGGCACAAATACACTGCTCCCTCACACTAGACATATGGGTTTGGCCCCTTGAGCCCATGTGCTGGTATAAAGGTCTGTGATGGGATTATTACTGTGTGACCCTCCACCACCTCAGATGATTGCTAAACCACAGTATATACCTTGTTGCAAATAGCAGAATACAACTATAAGAGTATATAATAAGAAGCACCTGCTGCAAAAAAATCAATTTGTTTGGAGCAAAGCTTAAAAGCTGACCAGAGTTGAGAACCCGTTTTATTTCTTTATTGTAAATCTCATCCATTTCTAAATATAAAGAGGCTACATCTGATAGCGTAATAGTCTAAAACCGTTTATTGAAATTAAATCGCCCAGGGAATTTAAAATAAGCTTTGGAGAAGATACTGATTTCATAAGTAGAGTTAAAGAGAAGAAAATTCTTCACAGAGAGGTATCTGTGAATTGTGCCTGGGGAGCAATTACACTAAAGGTATGAATGTGGGGAGTGTATGACTGTCAAGGTCCAGCGACTGTGATTATTAAGATCACTCAGGACGCTGCCATCAAACAGGCTATACTTTTAACCTATTGAGCAGCCAAACTGTCAAAGGAACGATTGTGCTGAATGAGTTTCGGTGCTTTGGAAAAATTAGGAGATAAAAACTAAATGAAAATCCAGCTTTAGTTTCACAACTGTGCTTTTCACTTATACTGCCCTCATTTTATGTAAATGTTTCACTTTATAATAAATGTTTTTAAATGAACAACCTTGATGGCTGCAGTACTACAGGGCTTATAGGGACTGCTTAGGAAAAGCAGGGAGAGTACGCATGAGCTATTGTGCAATTTATGAGTAGTATTAAAAGGGCCTGAGAGGTGGGTAATGCATATAAACCTGTTTGGCTTTTTACACCAACTAAGCATTGAAAGAGTTACGGTTTAACATTTGAAATGAGAATTCTACCCACTCACTCATCTTTTAACAAATTGCATTTTCCACAGAATAACACAGAATGCCCCCACAAGCTGTCAGTTTGTCACTTCATGTTCTTTATACATTTTTTAAACAATAAAATGATTCACAAAACTTATCCTAATTAGAGAGCAAAATGTGAACCATGAAACAGTGCTACACAATGTATATATATATTGATCCAATGTGCTATGTATAAGGTTCTTTTACAGAAAGTACAACTAGGATGACCACATTTTCTGCCATTCAGGCACACTATGAAGCGGATGAGATGACACACAGGCGTATAATATATATCACATACACACTGATTCACATATACACAGTGTCACATACACACAAAATGCATTTTATCAGAAGAGTTGATAAGTCTATCCTATGTCAGTCCAGGACAATGCATTGTAGGGATACAAACATAGTAACATATCATTTGACAGCAGGTAAAAAATGTTCAGCCCATCTAGTCTGCCTGTTTTCCTGCTATAAACACTAAAACCTTAATCAATCCTTGATCTCGTCTTGAGACGCAGGATGGCCATATGCCTATTCCGTGTGTGTAAACCTTTACCACTTCTGCTAGGCGAATGTTCCATAGTCTGGAGCTGATTCCTTCATGTTGTGGCCATATCTAAGACTTTCTGTTGGTACTTTTGCTACAAGTATGTTATGGTTGATATCTGCGTTTGATTGCAAGTAACTGAATTAAGTGTATCTTTAAATAATGTCAAGTCAAGGTTTCCATGAGGACTGGTTATTTGGTTAACACATTTGACAAAATACCGTATTTGCTCGATTATAAGACGAGGTTTTTTCCAGAGCAAATGCTCTGAAAAATACCCCTCGTCTTATAATCGGGGTCGTCTTCTAATCAGACCCCAAAAAAATGCTGGGGCCATGCTGCTTACCGGTCGCGAGCAGCGTCTCTTCTGTTAGAAGCAGGGCAGGAAGCTTGCAGCGTCCTCACAGAGCTCTATCTCCCCCCTCCCTCCTCTGGGGGCGGGGCCAGAGAAGTTGCTACAGCCGGTCCCCTGCAGAAGTCTGCGAGTGAGAGATCTGCAGTTCAGGTGAGGGGGTGGGGGAGGGTTTTTGAGTATGTGTGAAGTGTGTGTGATTAATGGAATGAATGAGTATTTAAATGTTTGTGAATGAGTGTGAGTGTGTGTGTGATAGCATGGATGTGTAAGGGGGGTGGGGGTTGTAGCATGGCATATGGAGGCTGTAATCCCACTACTATCATCCCCAGGTTCCAGCATGTACTGGCTGCCTTGGCTTGATAGGAGTGTGATTGCAGTTAGCAGTTTGATATATATATATCAAACTGCTAACAGCAATCACACTCCTATCAAGCCAAGGCAGCCAGTACATGCTGGGTTAAAAGGCATATCATGGGGCTGAGTGGCATATAGGGGGTTAAAATGCATTTCTGGACCTCCAGAAATGCATTTTAACCCCCTATATGCCACTCAGCCCCATGATATGCCTATATACCTCCAGAAATGCTTTATACCCCCCTATATGCCACTCAGCCCCATGATATGCCTTTTAACCCCCTATATGCCAGAGTGGCATACAGGGGTATAAGGCATATCATGGGGCAGAGTGGCAAATAGGGGGGTATAAAGCATTTCTGGGGGCAGAGTGGCATAACTGGGGGGGCAGGTTGGCAAATAAAAGGAAATTTAAAAAATATATTTTTCTCAATCATAGCTTTTATTAAACATGAAAATAATTTACATGAATTAATATTTACTGGTAAAACTTTTTCCCTATAGGGTAGTCTTATATTCAGGCTTTTTGTTTTTTTCCTAAATTAATATTTTGATTTTGGGGGGTCGTCTTATAATCGGGGTCGTCTTATAATCGAGCAAATACGGTACTACATAGAATACTCAATATCGGGGTATTAAAGGGTTAATATTTCCAGAGTCTCATGGCTAGCTCATTTAGAAAGTTCCCAGGTATGCTTCTATTCGCAGAGCTACATGACACCATATCCCGGCTGTGCAGATCCAAAACAGAAAGAAACCCTTGTTGTGTTCCACAAATTTAGCCCAACATTACTCAAGGTGAGAAAATTAAGTACCCACAAACCTTCCATCATAGGTGATGATGAAGGCCATATTGGTTCCACTGAACGGGTGCCCAGGCTGGCCAACATCTGTCCTAAATAATGAAAAGCTGATAGAGCCATTTGAGGCACATAATTGATATAAGGGTATTACAGAAGGTTAAACATTGAATGTCTCATGAAGATTTTTAAATTGTTCCAGCTCTTTTTTAGCATTTTATTTTTCTTTCTAAGAATTTTCATTCCACAATTAAAAGAATTTAACAACAGTACTAAAAATTTCTTTGTTAATCTAAATGAGGTGAAGGAGAATTTCCCTGACTGATTAAACCAAAATACCTCCAGTGGGGATTCGAGAGTTTAATTGTAACTAATGCAAACAAGATAATCAAGATGAGAGATTAAGCATCTCGTTAATGGGAATATGGATTGCTCTAACATCTAGAATCTCATTGCCGCCTTTGTAGTTCCTTATCTTCTCTAACAATCATACTTGGCTTCTAAAACATAAAAGACAAGGGCTTTATTATTTATTTATGGGCTTTATAACATTACATTTTATAATTATCTACCAAACAGAAAAAATATCCCTAACTCATACCCAGTAAAAACTATCAAGTTACTAAAAATAAGTATTTGGGTCTTATCATAGAGTTCTATGTGTAATTGCAGATTAAGTATATAATGTTGCATTATGATGAGAAAATTTAGTTTTGTATACCAGCATTTTGCATTTAATAGTTATGACAAATAAGTTTGGAAAAAGGTATGTTGAACATAGCTAAATAACAGAGTTGGAGTAGGGGTGACAATGCAGTCCTTGCACTTTAATTCTGGTGACCACCAATGATGTAAATGTGGTCAACAGCTGTATATAAGAGAGTGGTTATTTTCAAATTGGAAAACATCTTTCTGGAGCTTCTAGATCGAAAATCCCAAATGTACACATGAAACATGAATAGCATGGGCACAGCGCAATAGTAAAGTGTTTCTCCATCTCTCTTTCTCCATGAATCTACATTATTTTGATCCTTTAGAGCAAAAAAGGCAGAGCCACATGTGCAATCTGTGGAAGAGGGTGTGCCCCGAAGCTCTGCCATTTTGCGTAAATTCTCAGTATATAGTGATGGGAATTATGCTGTAAAGCTGTCTGTGTCTAGATCACTATGTAATAAAAGGAGCCATGTTTCTGGCTTGCTATATAATGATAGGAGTCATAATGTACCACCCTCAGTGTCTGGATCCCGATATAATGTTGGGAGCTGTAGTGTACCACTGTAAGGTTTAGTATATATTTATGGGCGTTTTGCTGTACCATTGTCAGTGTCTGCCTTGCTTGTCTGGCTACATATATATATATATATATATATATATATATATATATATATATATATATATAATGATAGCAGTTATGCAGTACAACCATCAGTGTCTGGCTCAAAATATAGTAATTTGATTTGTTCTGTACCATATATCACATTAAGCTTGTGCAAAACGTTTCCTCAGGCCCACACCAGCACGAAATGTAAATAAATCACTGGGTTTCAGGAACCTTGATTGACTATTTTTTTTATTGTTTTGCAGTTCTAATATCATTAATTTTCTGTTCTTTCCTTGAGGGCAAAAGTGGTTAGCTACAGCTCTGCCCCTTGCCCTTGGCTTTTAGAGGCAAATAGCACTGAGGTGCTGTAAGGAGCAAATATGGCACTAATTTGCTGTTTGAGGGCACAGATGACACTGACAAGCTGTTTGGGGACAAATATGGCACTGGTGATCTGTTTGGACACAGAGATGGTACTGAGAGGCCTTTTAGGGCCAAATATGGCACTGGTAAGTGAGGGGGGCAAAGATGGTACTGATAAGCTGTTTAGGGGCAAAGCTGGCACTGTGGGAGATGCATGACATGTTACTTGGTGAAGTTGGGGGACCCAAAGAGGTGGAGTGGTTGCAATAGAAAATGGGAGTGGATATAAGTGTTATGTTTTTAAAGAGGAGGAGTTAGCAACAGTGCTATATCCGCCTAGGGTGCCAAAAAAAATCTTGCACCCAAGGGTAAGTGACCCTAGGCTTGGGCCTGTGCCTCAAAATTCAGAGCTACGAAAGTTCCTCTAAGATTTATTTTATCAAATAGCTATAGGAGGCACAGTGTCCAGAGAAACTGGTGGAAATGGGCAATATATTTTTGGCACCAAAACCCATTTTCGTTTCTCTCGTAGAGTACTCCAACTCCTTTAAGCTCCAGAGGAATTAATAATAACAATTAAGCAAATCAAGTAGTCCTATGATTTAGCTACCACAGGTATTTCTGTATTTTGGGGAAAAAAATGCATTCATTGTGTCTGTTATATAAATCATATTAATTACTGGTGTTTAATTCTGAATTTTTATGTTTTATGTAGATTTACGGTTTGTAATGAATTTATAAACATACAGATGGATTACCAGTACAGATGCAATAGAGAATGCCATCTCTGTGCATACAAATGCATCTGCTATGAAGATAAAGCAGATATGTGCATTGATTTATGCCTGATGGATGACAAATATTATAGCAGTCTCCTGGCGTGTGGATTAAAGAGCATACAATTAGATTTTTAATCACTTTTTCAAACACTAGATGTAATTATATTGTGTTTTCTTTCTTTTTTTTTGCATTTAAAGTGCATTGAGAGCACACAGCCATGTGTTTGCTAACTGGAGCGGCGATTTGTCTCGGAATGGAAAATCTCACAGTCTTTGTGCCTCAGGTCCTACTGTCTAGATAGATAGATAGATGTATATCTTATTCTAGATGTATCAATCACAAATTCTTCAATTCATAGCAACCCAGGGGCAATTCACTGATAAGTAAATAGAATGACAAACTCATCTTATTCTAGATGTATTTAGCACAAATTCTTCAAATAATGGATGCCCAATTTTGGGTTGCCCTCATACATACTTGCTGAGCACTGTGAACGCTGTATTCCAGTGGATTCATGTTATTGACACCAAGATCTGCAACCTCAAAAAAAAACGAGCTATTATGTTGTGATCTCCCTTTTCTAAAGAAGGGAATGTGCAAATTCTTGCAGATATATATTAGCTGCTGTTCGAACTTTACCGGCGTGAATCCCATTTATTAACTTTATTAACTACTATTCACTAGAGCAGATCCTGACTGTAATGTCTTTTGGGCTAATGATAAATATGTTTTGCTTCTGTAGTTTTAATAACTCTCCAAGCTGTCTTTTTTTCATGACTTGTAACAGGGTGGTAGGCAGTTTGTTTCTTATTATATGTAACATATCACATAATTGAAAGCCAATGTATTTGCCTTCATCTGGAAGCATAATGGTCCTGAATGACAAATGTAGTTTCTCTGCTTACAAACATAATCTGGACACTTTCAC
The DNA here is from genome assembly GCA_009364415.1 of Spea multiplicata. Lineage (NCBI taxonomy): Eukaryota > Metazoa > Chordata > Amphibia > Anura > Pelobatidae > Spea > Spea multiplicata. The sequence continues at coordinate 38,618 of VKOC01001278.1, read as the reverse complement.
ATAAATTACGGTGTATTGCTTGTTTATATTCTATGGTTTCTCTCTAGAAATTGATACAACTTTTGATGATTTATTACTTTATTCCTAAAGTAGTAAGGCAATATAGAATTGTGGCGTTCTTCGACTTTTATTTTCAAAAGTGATATTTTTATTAAGATGTAAGGATACACTAACTCACATGCCCTTATACCCCGACTGGCCATCTTACCATGGACCATCATACACATAAACAAACTGATACATCTGAGTGCATGCTCCCAGCAGCAGAATAGATCTCCTACTCCCTCTGCACTGACACACACAATGAGAAACCAAATATTGCCCTACCACGGGCTGCACATGTATGCCAGAGGAATATTTTACTAACACTATATTTCTACATACCCTTATGTTCTAACTTGTATCCAAACATTTTTTTATGCCTAATCTTCTAAACTGAAGAATGGACCTCTGTAGAAACAATCTTAACTTTAATTTATGTGATTACTGCAGACTATTGTTTATAGGCTGGTTTAATTAAAGCTGTGCTCTCAGTTGTAGGTTATTCACATAGAGGCAATGGTCATTTTTGGCAAGGTCACTCCAGGTTAACAACTCAGATCTTACCAGGGGCTATCTGATTGTGGTAGCTGTTGAGGGAAATCAGGAGCCAACTAAACTTCGATATATGCTCTCAGAATGCCTTGCAGTGAAATGTGCTTGGTGCCTACGTATTACGCAGCAATTTTTTATCGTAATAGCTTGGTCCTACTTACATGTATTGGGGTGCACCACACCAATGTTTCATTATATGTATGAACATGTTTCTTCCTTTGTTGGCTCGCTGTATCAGGTGGTCTAGGAAAATGGGTTCTGAGCCACATCTGCACTATTGCAATAAAGAAATAGTACATTTTATTGCATGAGACATTTCAATGTTCTCAACCTGGGGTATATAAAGTCGAAATTGTTCTCCTAAATGGCTGCATAATTTCATATTGGTTCTACATGAAGTTACCACATCCTGCAGGAAATCAGATCAGATATTGCTTGTGCGAGAGTATTTTAAGAGCCTATTGTCTTCATAAATGATACATATGCAGAATTCTTTGGAAGCTAGATGAAATACACAGAAACAAATGTCACGCTTCTGTCACATTGAAAGGTTTATGCATTAATAATGCGCTTTGCGGATGCATATTTTTCACTTACATTGTTTCTTTACTACCTATATAAATGTCATAACATGATTGGAATGCAAACTTGGTGACATTTGGTTTAGTTTGAACAGCCTATATTTTATTTTGCAAGATCTGCCATATATTCTGTCTGTCCTGTCTTCCCGAGATTTTACCTGAAGACAATGTAGCAAAAATGCAGTTTATGGACACTGTCCCTTTTACATACCTCTCAAAATATCTCAGGTAGCCTTTTTAGAAGGCATGTTTGGGGCTATGGTTGGAGTTAGGCTGGTGGGCAGGGGATCATGATCACGGGAGTATGATTGTGAACTGGCAGTTATTTGCCATTTCTTGCTTCATCAGAACTGATTTTATTGAAGAAAATGCTGTTTGTATACTTTCAAAATGGCCGCCTCCAACAGCCCTTTTTTCAGGAGCGTTGAGTATTTGCACTCTCAGCACTTTCTTCCCCTACCTTGTTACATGCAAAGAGGCCTCCACCCCGGCCCCCATGTTAGCAGTCACTACCTTGAATGCCGATACAATACTGAGGAAGAAAAACCACGTGGCACTCTGGCCGTCCGTAAAGCTGTACTTGCAGTACACGCCTGACGGGGTTTTATGAAATGGAATTGTTTCTAATCTTCTACCTCTTAGCTAAATAATTATCCTATAACCATTTGACGATCAAAGGATTACAAAAATTTTGGGAGATTATCCCATGCAATGCGTTCTTATGTATTATCATATGGAAATATTTTAGCATAGGTTTGTGTTGATCTTTCCCCCAGGCATATTTTAATACTTACAGAACTAAACAGAACATTATGTTCCGTTTATAAGAGGGCAAAATAGCAAATCTAAGAATTGGTCAGAAATTTTTAATCCCCACTAATGCTAAATTTTATTAATAGTGGAGACGTTTCAGAATTATTATGAAATGGATCTATTCTCTAAACTGTTTATGCGCAAGAGTTGGCAACATGTATACATGCAACTAAAGAATAGTTTAAAAACAAAACAGGGAACTAGCAGGTTTCTTAACCAACAAGTGGCTTGTAAGTAGCAAATGTAAACGAGAACATGCAAGTCTATCCCTAGAACACATAAACAAATGATAAAAACATCCCTACGGCCCTCTGTTAACAAAGCCAGACTAAGACCTGTGCTCAGTGAGGCAGGGGTAGCTTCCAGGCCATCTGTTTGCCCCCTCACTCACACCCCCTTCATTGCACAGGACGAGAAACCTGTAGGGGCTCAGACCATAAAGAAAACCTTAAAACCATAAAGTAGTAAAACATCATTATGTTCATGAAGTATATGGTACTATGTTCCAGAGCACCTGCAGAATTTTCTCATTGACATATGTTCTCTCAGCATATGCTAGTGCGTGATACGTGGACAAGCTAAATGTGACAGTTGGTGCCTTATTAACTAAACTTTGAGTTTCGGATGAGATGGAAACCTTTCCTCTAACAGTTTTAACTCTGTATTATGCAAGCCCAACCTTGGTGAGTTTCCAATGAGAGAAGGCATGATCTGGGTTGTATAATATATGTGTCCCTTTCCCAGATCCCACATTTTACAGTTCAGTACACTTAAACCATTAATTGATGTTAATAGTGCTTACAAATTAAAAAAGAAAAAAAGTCTAAGAAATCCCTTTGTATGCCATGGAAACAGTGATCTCAGAGTTTACTTTATTGTTCCTCCCCATTAAGTTGTGCTTACCCTTTGGTGGGAGCCTCTGTAAGGGTGGATTAAGAGGAAAGGAGATGGTGTCAGAACAGGAAATCAATTATTACACTAGTTTTGTCACATATTTCTTCTTCTCTGTAGTAAATTAGACCCTTTTTTGTAAACTAATTATACTGATTGAAAAAGAAAACTATGATGTCATAGGTAGTTTTGCTGTGTAAAGTTCATGGAGCTCAGATATGTATGTCTTCTTATGTTGACCAGATTCATTGTATTTGAGAGTGCTAACAGACTGCAAGACTAAATTCACAGTTGAGCCACCATTTTTGGGATTTTTTCCCCTGTTTGAAAAACTCTTGGAATTATTTATTATAATATCACAGAAAATAAAAGGAAAATAGCTTGGTGTTACCATTTCATTCAAATGTGCATTCCATGTGACCTTAATATCTTAAAAGTGAACTCCTGGTTCAAACTTTTCTTGTAACAATTCCCAGTTTTATGTACTAATATGTACTCTGAAAAATCATATGAGCATGCAGTTTCAGGGAAATTTTATAACAGTATTTAATCATTGCTAATGACTTTGAACAGTGTTTTACAATTGGAACCCTAGAACATTCTGTATAAATTAAACAGGATAGGATAATTAATCTGTTATTGGCACCAGCAAATCATTTTGCGGGAAAGGGTTGGATTTTATGATGAACTTGGACCATTGAAAATGGCTATTAAAGCTCTCCTGGGAAATTATAATGTTTATTTTTCTTGATTTTTTAAAATTAAATTCTGGGAACAGCAGAAAAGTTTAGAATCTTACTTTAGTTCTATGTTTAAATTTAATTTCATGTATACTTTTTAAGAAGTAAAATGAACTCCACTACAGACATAACAATAAACGTATTTAGTTTAATAAGATTATATATTGTAAGGTTATTGGTTGTATACCTGTTTAAATAATAACACATTTTCATTTCTCCGGTTCAGTTGGAAATAAAGTTTGTGCAGTAATTCTTTTAAATTAAACCCAGCTAAGGACTTAGAAATCATATACAATGTGCACTAAACCAGTGGTGTATTTAATAGGGTGCCTTAGACCAAAGACAGCAGCTCCGACGCCTCCTCTTCTACGTCATATTGGGCTCCTCCATGGTGGTCTAATGGCGATAGTTAAGATCTCAACACTTCCTCCTTTGACCATGCCTAAGACTCTCCAAATATTAAGTCCATCTCAAGGATTATATTGTGGTGACCCTCTAGTGTTGGCAGCCAATACCGGACCTTGTGAAAACCATCAATTGTATACATTCTGGATTGTGATCTGTACTCAACTATTCAGGTATTTCATCTGTGAAGCTAAAAAAACAACTGCTGGGACTTTGATACCCCAAAGTCTTACAGAATTATTAAGGAGCCTTCTGTAGGCTGTGTGGATTTCAGAATTTTCACTATTCATACTGAAAGCCTAAGGGTCAAGTCCTGATTGTTCCTTAGTTGAGGTACAGGTAGCTTCTATGAGTGACTGCACAGTCTAAGCCTAGTTGCTTTAGGCCTAAAGATGTTGACCCACAAAGTGAAGTATTTCTGTAAATGTGGAGACAATTTGGTGATGTCATGGTTTTTTTTTTGGTTAGGTTTTAGATTGTTGCACAAATATTTTTTCATGCAAAATGACTTTTTACATAAAAGCAGAGTAGAAGGTGGCAAATGGGGCATTATTTTTCAGAAAATCTATTTTTACCCGATATAACCAGGGTAAGAGCTCAATCACATTGGAAAGGTCAAGCCATAGTGAAATTATAGATAAGAGTCTTTTCATTTGCCATGACAACACATAGTAATTATAAAAATAATACATTTATGTCTACAAACCTCCTAGGAGAATGATTTTTAAACTATACAAATCTAGATAGCTACATAATAATTCAAATGAAATACAGGGATTTTTTTTTTTTAAATGATTCTTTTTATACACAGGTCTATGTACTTTCTCTCTTCAGAAAATATATACCTGTAGGCACACACATAACATCTCCGTACAAGTATTAAATATACATTGATGCGCAGAACACTAAGGCACTGTTGTTTTACATTTTTTATGATGCATAGTTCAGACTTGCGGCATTCCCGCTGGAGACCTCCATCTGCTCATTTTTATATATGTGTTTGAGATAAGATGCAACTGTTCCTTCTATTTTAAATTGAAAGGGGGAGGAAAAAAAGCTTGCAGAACAATTGGATTTGATGCTGTAACTCCTTTACTGGTAGCATAAATCAAGAGAACTGGTTTCACAATGTTCCCATTTTTAAAAGCATTTGTTTTATATAAAACATACTGAGTACTAGTGTTTGGTACATTGTAGCACATTGTGATATGCTTAAATTTATGTCTGTGTAACCTTAAAGTGAGTGTTCCTAAAAAATATTCTCTTAAATATAATTGATAAAGATCGTCTGTTAGCCTTCCATTGACTTCATGTAGTAGTCTAATATGTAATTTTATGTCTTCACCTTTTGGGGGCCACCGGGTAAACAATCCACATAATCCCAGCTCCCCAGATGCCTCACCCATCTTGCTCCAAATGTGAGATCGATCAGTGAGCCGGGGCTAAAGGGGTAGTAGGGCAATAAGAAGGGTGCAGAAACAAGAACCACTGGGTGGACACAGGTGGACATCTATAACATTCTCAAATAAGCCAGAGATTTATTCCCTGGAGCTTCATTTTGTGTAAATTCAGAAGTTTAGGAATATAAGGATTAACACACGCATTTCAAAAAAAGAACTACTCATGAGTTGGAAATAAATTAATGAGTTAATGAAATCAATTAGTTTATTAAATAACTGCATTCCTCTTTGTGTCCTCCACTTTTATAATTAAACATTTGGTTTATATGGGACACAGTTGCTAACCACGTAATTTTGATAACATTTTTTTCATAAATCCCAATGACTTTTCAGGTCATTCGTCACCTAAGCAGTTAACAGTATAAACCAAAATGTTATTAGGCATATTTATGATTTGCTGATGTCAAATGTCTGCCGTACTGCTCTTGGCCTGCCATTTTGGTGAGGTGCCCAGCTATTTTTGAAGTCCTGTGAAATATATTTGCTTTATTTTTTGAAAGCTAAATATATACACTATTCAGGGGTATCGCCATATATGGTTGACTATAAAACAAACTTAATCTAGGTATCACATGACCTCGAGGCTTTGATAAATAACATTGCTGATTGAGCCAGATACACTTGGGAAAATGTGAGGCTTTCTTGGAATATTTACAAACCGTTTTTATTTACCAACCCCTTTAACATTATAGCTATCAGCGTATCAACACTATGAAATGACTTTAATCTTGTACTGGAAAACAGAACCACATGGGAATGAGCTACAGACCCAATCTATTGGCTTTTAAAGGGCAATTTTGTTCATTTTCTCACTTGCAAATAAGCTTAGATTTTATGCATGAATGTAGCAAGTAATTAATTCAGGCTGTTTATTGTAATGAACAATATGTTATTTGTCAAAGATTTTGAATTTTATATGGTTTTGTTAATAAGACACTTTTATTACGAACAGTAGTGACAGATGCCTCCGAGGCAATTATGTCTCTGTGTTTCAATAGCCACTTACAGTTATTATTGGGTCTTGTTGACAAAGACAGAACAATAATAAAAGCTATAGCTAAAGCGTAAAATGATGCCTTTAATGAATTGTCTTCTACAACATTTACCAACATAGAGATTCAACAAAATGTCTGGCTTTTATAGGGTGCAGGGTGGTTTTGGAAGCTAATGTGGCCTCCAAATTTGGGGTTCTTTATGATCTGAGAAAATAGACTGCAAGCTCTTTTAAGAGAATAGAGACTGATTATCCCCACTGATTTTTAAATCTATGTTGATAATCATAATCTAGGGTGACATCACTGGCTATGTTTTCCAGGACACATATAATTCTTACATATAGCAGACCAGCCCAGATAAAATGCTACCCTGCAGTATGGAGGATCTATTACTGATTATTTTATTATTATTATCTTTTATTTATATAGCGCCAACAGTTTACGCAGCGCTTAATACAATACATAAATTCAAGGGATATGACAAGAGAAGAATTTACAGACTAAGACAAACAGATAGATTTGGGGGAGAGAGCCCTGCTTGCAAGCTTACAATCTTGACTACCCTTCCGTAAGTCTATATATACCACATACTACAGGGCCAGCAATATGTCAAAATTATACGTGTCCTGGAAAACATGGCCAATGTGGTCACCCTAATCATAATGATCATTATTCTTTCCTTAAAGTATTTCTATATGAAAATACTCTGGTATTTTTTGTCTTGTTCTATGTGTGGGAGCTGTCAACTTGCACCCACATAACATGTTATAAATTGTTGCCCTGAACTTAGATATTTGTGATAACACCTGTAAAGAGGAACTGTAAGCATTGGAGGCTTAGTCATGCTCAGTCTGCTAAAACAATGTGACAACTTACTGCTCAGGCTGCCATTGGGTGCAATGTTTACCATGAAAGCACAGGAAATGATGTAAAACTTGCATTAAATTACTTGTCCATATCGCTGGTGAGAAGAATTGTGCAGGAACCCAACACAAGTGGTACTGCAGATGTCTTTCAGTGCTATATTCTATTTGAGTTTGAGCCAAGATGTGACAGTCCATTAAATAGCCTGGCAATCTTGTTTCAGTGTGTATAGGAGGAAATAGACTAAGATGCTATTCCTTATCGTCTGTCTTTCCTTTTCTTCCTAAAGAATGTCAGTGGACAGTAGGGCCCTGATTGGTTGTTTGGCCCCATGCCATTTTGTCCTAATGAAAATACAAACTGGCAGTGTTCCTCATTCAATAGCTTTTCCTGCTGAAGTTACTGATTACGGTTTACGCCCCACATCATAGCATTTAGCTTTTTACCCGTCGTCTAGGTCAACAAGAACAGCAAAAGTGCTTAAGTGCGTTTTGCATATCTGTTAAGGTCCCTTAACCTTAATGCTTTTAAAGTCTGAATCCTTGGGTTCTACCAAGCTCATCTCTCTAGGTCTTAGTTGATAACATATGGTTTAACAGGGTGTCACTGAAGTCATGGCAACATGATATATCTTTAGGATGTCTATTTCTAACAAATGTTTATAACATACTTTTTACACCTTTATTTGGCCTGCTAGATGAATGTGTAAATTTATGCTGTGATTTCTGAAGTTCAAAAGCCCGTTTGATAAAATGTTACATTGATTGCTCTATTTTTTGTGTTTCAGTGGTGTGAATATGCTCCTATAAAGGGCGGAATACAATACCATATGTGCATATGCATGGATTTCCTACATACCCAATAATTAACCTTATTGGCTTTAAAATATAAGCCATGGATGCCCCCCTACCCTCTACTTAGCAAACTGCCATCTGTTGTGAAAGACTCTGCTGTTTACATGTGGGATTGATGGTACCATATGTCACGTAACAAACATCCATTAGAGTTTATACATAATGTTCTTAATCTATGTTCTCACAGACACACAAAGAATCTTAGATTACCAGATAACTCTTGTGTGTTATCTAGAAACAGGTCACCTTGACAATTTTAATTGGGTAGGATTTTGACTCTTCCTCTCAATTTTAGAGTTATAAATTGTTTCTGCGTGTTGAGTCCTAATCGTGATCAATAAATGGTGAGAGACTTTGTATAAACATTTATAAACAGAAAATCACAACCACTGACAGTTAATTTAGCTTTCAGGTCTACTCCTCTGCTAGAATTCAATTGATTTGTTATTATTTAATACATGATTGGTGACAACAACTTCCTGATCACAGCTCTCTTTAATTATTTACAATTATGACAGCAAATCATTTACGGGTAGAACATGTGTTCCCCTCTGTGACATGGCCATAACTTATAGGAAAATAAAGATTTCAGCATTCCGTAAAAGATAGCACGATTTCCTTTTGTATCTCGAGAAGGAACCGTCTGAGGTCTGCAAAATATATTTGACTGTACATCTTATTTTATGAATTTTGGTCTGATAAAAAGGTGCCTTAGACAACTAAAGACTGACAAAGTTTGGCTCACAATGTTCAGAGCACCAATTAAACTGGAATCCTTTCTATTCAGATTTACTCAACACAGTTGCTTTAACTAGTTATTGGATTCAAGTGTTATTGGCTGGAGAAATAATTGCTAGACATTTTTAACAGTGGAACGGACCCAAGGCCGGCCCAAGACAAAATGCCGCCTGGGGCGAAGTTTAAAATGCCCCCCCCATTATCTAGCCCTCTCTCCCTCCACCCCCCCCCTATTATCTATCCCCCTTGTACTTACCTTTCAACAGTCCTGAGACGAGTCTCGGTGCCAGCTTGTATTGCTGAGCGCTGGAAATGATGTCATCTTTCGGCGCTAAGAATTACAGGCCGGCACCGAGGCCGAACAGAGGGCCTCGTCGCAGAGGAGAGAGAGAGAGAAGGGCGCCGAGCAGGTACTGACCACTCGGCGCCCCTCTCTCTCTTCCACTTTAAAAAAAAAAAAAAAAAAAAAAGGGCTTGGGACGGCCATTGTCGGGTCGGCCCTGAACGGACCTCAAAAGTTTCTTGTGATCCTACATATCCACAAGCTCATCAATAGTCTTGCTACACAGGGTTACAAAGGGGCTATGTCCAAAACAACAATTAAATAGCTATTTCTGTACATCAGAAAGAACCTAGAAGGAATGAGTGGACTAGATGGGCTGAATGTTTCTTATTTGCAGTCCTACTACTACTAATTCTATGTTTTTGAGTCCAAAGTGTACGACCACATCAGCCAAGTAACTTTCACTTGAGTATGCTTTGCTACTTGCGATATAATATATGTTGAAGTTTAACATTTTACTAATGGAGCACATTCTTAAGAGTAAGCTCTGCGTAAATTGTTGGCGCTATAGAAATAAAAGATAATGATAGTAAATTAAAACAAATTACTATGTTAAATATTGTTATGGAAAATATATTCAGTATTATGTACTACATTGTTTGAACTTTCTGGATCCTTCTATGGAGAAACATACAGACAATTGCACTGGAACCCAATGGGTTAATACAAATTGCTCCTATATACAAGGATTTTTTCCTAGAAAAACATGAATATTCACAGCACCTGTTAGAATGCAGTCACAGGTGCCGACATTAAATACATACGGTTTACATATTCAGGCATATATATTACATCCTGTAATTTACAAGTATAAATTACAATACAGCATAGACACTAAGCTTGATACTGCAGTATTTAACATATGAATGGATGAAACAGCTCTAATATATTCCAGCCAAGTATGTGAAATTTAGATTTTACCCATGATTCTCATCTTGTGTTCTACCGGATTTATAGGTTTGAAAATATACAGCAATATATCACATCTCTCTAACGGTTTACGTCAGATATTATAATTAGTGTATGCACGGTATCTCCTCCTTAGCATGGCCAGTAGAGCACACTGAGATCAGTATGAAATAAAAGCTGTTTATTAGAGCAGAGGGTAATGGCTCGACTCTATGAATCTAGGTCATCGGTGATACACAGAGAATGGAAATCAGGGTGGGCAACATCAAAATTTAAAAACAATGCATTTCTGTACATTGCAATAGATAATAAAATAGTATTGTGATATATTAACCCCTTCACGACCAAATCCGTATGGGCTCACAATGCATTGTCCTCAAAAATCACAGTACCACCAAAATTGTATTGGATCTACACTTGGCAAAATGTATTTATATTTTATTATTATTATATATATATATATATATATATATTTATATATATATATATATATATATATATATATATAAACAAATCAATTGTTCCAAGACAACTGTATTCACAACTGGGAATTGCTGTTAATGTGTGGGTGGTTCAGTGAAAACAAAACCTGCAAAATGGCAAATAACAGCAAAATGGGGTTTTTTTGTGTTAGAAAAAGGTGATATAACTTAAGCAAACCTTTTAAAATAAATATTAATATAAATTGCTATGGGGAAATGTGCTAAGAGGTTATACATTGCAGAACAATTGCTCCGTAGTAGAATGTTATTGTATAGAGCCTATGTGCTTTTATTCAACCTGCTTGGAGTCTTTTTATACATTTTAATGAGGTCAAAAAATAAAAAAGGTAGAGTCACATAAACATTTGTAATTAATATGCCCTCCTTCTAGCTTCAAAAGCACCCATAGGTCCAAACTTTGCATTATCGATATTTGTTAAACCCCTATACCAATGTCTCTTTCTATTCATGTTGTGTGTATTTGAAATTCCCACTTCTGTCCTTCCATATGTAGAAAAGACCCTTGTGTTCCTGTAAGGTTATCTCTTTTTGATTAAAGACTCCATTCTCTCTTGGACCAATACAATATACATATATATATCCATTTTCTTTATAGAAACTTGATTCTGATGAAATCATAACTTACATTTTGTAACTTAAATCTGCCCATTCCTATAAAACAGCAGATTGCTTGCACATTTTTTGTCTGTGCCAGGCATTGCTAAAATCTGCTAAATAAACTGATGATTTTAGCAATTCATGAAAAAAAGAAGGTTGTAACTGAGTTAGAAAATTGAAAGAAGCTGCGAGAAACCTCAAAAGTAATCACCTTAAAATAACTAATAGTGATACATAACAAATAATTATATAACCTATAATTACAACACCAAAAAAAACATTTGATGTACAAATAATATATGGCAAATAAATTCAAATAAACAGTCTCTTTCTGTCCAAATGGAAAACTATTTTAGCGATGCCTGGCACAGACAAAAAAAAAATCAGCCCTCCTGAAGCCTGTTCCATGTCTTCACATCTGTTCTTCTAAAAGTGTGATTTGTGATTGCCACCACCTTCTTATTCCAATTTAAACACATATTCTTGTGTTGTAGGTCCTGATGTAAAGCACACTCTTTTGATCCATGTTAATCCCAGGATATTTTGAGAGATTATTTCTACATATATTTATACCTTATATACTTATTATTGATGTTGTATCACGCAGATCTTACACCACTATGAAAAATTTTACATTCTTTCAATAGCCCCATGTAATAAAGAAAAAATCTATGAAAACTTCAGTTGGTGGCAAGTATTCTTAGAATTGTAGTATCTCAGGAGGCACTTACTCCCTTGACCCTCAACCCTTTCATCCTAACACTGGCTCTTCTGTTTCTTATCCTTGCACAATCCCTCTAGTGGGTTAATGTCTAAGATACAGGCACATCAGGAACCATTTATGAGAATAACACAGGAGACAGATGTTTTGGTGACCTGACCGGAACCAAAATTCTGAAATCCATGTATTTACATAGTTTGCTTGCGTCATATTTACATAAGGTCATTTTTATGATGCTACTGTATTGAATCGTATAATAAGTGCAAAATGCTTTCAATGAGGCCCAGATGTAATCTGCAGTAGTAATTGTACATTTTCTATGGTTCTAGCATCTGCGATGCGGCATTTACTCTTGTAAATGACCAGTTGATTTGGGATTTTTTCTCCTTCTTCTATGTATTGTGGCATTAACACATGAATACTATAAATCCCCTTTGATTGTAATAATGTCAGCTCATTCACATCAACCTTGATTTTCTTTACAGACACATTGAAAACTGGAAGGGCTTACATACGTTGAATGCGGTGGACATGGAACTTTACACTGGACTTCAGGAGCTGTGAGTCTTTGACTTAATCTTTTGACTTTTTTGTATCAATATTTGCTTTCCTAACACAATGACTGTAGTAGCACTAAATATTTACAAAATATCACAAAACTGTATAAATGCAGGACTCTGCGAGGGACTGTCTAGTCCCCAAACAGTCTTTTAATGCACATTTGAGCCCTTTTGTGTGGACTACAATGCCTTTCACTAGACTTACAAAATTAAGTTTATATCTCATTTTCCTCCTCCCTTCGCAGACTCTACTAGGGCAGGAAGCATACTTAAATACACTTCCTGCTCATACAATGTAGCATTGCCATTGCAGTCAGTGGGCCCTAAGCTCCAATTGCGGTCAACAGCAGTAATGGCAGCCAATCACTTGCGGGTAAGCTGAACACTACAATCGGCTGCGACCACTCTATTGATTTGAATAGGAAAAGAAGCTCTCATTTACTTTAAGGTCTAAAGCTCTACTTTAAGTATGCTTCTTTCCTCAATAATACTAGCCAACCTCTATGACATTTCATAATAAATTTTAAAAAAAACTAAATCACTGCATTAGTAATTTGACAGTGTAACAACAAAATGATGAACACAGAGAGAGAGGTGAAATCAGGAATGATCAAAATATATTTTGTAGCAGTGGCCTCGTAAAAATGGTTTTAGGATATAGAATCGGAAGCGTGAATGAGAATAGAGAATTTTCACACTTGGCACTGTAACTAGATTGATTTTTGTAAAATTCAATTGTAATAATTAAACTTGCTTTTTGAAAGAAAAAAGGACAGTTTTCATTATTTCATAACAGGTGTGACAAAAGATGATGGGGAAGGTATCAGTTGGCAGAGAAAAGGATGAAATTATGGGCATCAGTGGGGGCAATAACGAGACATAATAAACAGAGATGTAATGCGCTGAGAACATATACTGTAAGACATGAGATGCAGAAACCTTCAGGCATAAAAGTCAAAGCAGAAACTGATGTATTAAAAACAGGCTTAGTAGAGTCTGGGGACAAAAAATGTCTCCAAAATCTTATACAGTAAACGAAAGGGTGAACAATACATGTTTAACCGCAAAACGAAAGTGCCCAGCCACATATCTCATCTAATTCATTCAGCCTCCCACAGTGTGACAAGAGGCCTAATCTTACTAATTCTCTATAATAAAAATATAGATGTTAAAGACTGAACTCAGCTTTCAGTGTAATGAATCGCATGGAGTGTTTCCATTGCTAATATTGGTACTGAAAATACAGTGGTTTTTGTCACTTACGGTAAAACTGTACACTTTGATGAGAAAAAGTTCTAGTCCTTATACAAGTAAGGTAGGATTGGCAATCATTTCAAACTATGTGTTTTCCCTGCGATCCCTGATGTCAAGGGACCCCATTTAGTGGTGTGTCATTTATACACACGTACACATAATATATAATGTGTACGTGTGTATCAATGACATTGATATATATATATATATATATATATATATATATATATATATATAAAGTGTAGGTGTGTATAAATGACTGTATATGAGTGTGTTTACAAAATTAGAATCAAAGATTAAGGCTACAGTCTGGTTCCACATTAAATATATATAATTTGTTTTATTCTGTAAAGTGTAGCTGCTCTAAAACAGTAAAAGAAAAAGCAATGGGGCGTAAGATCTTTTGAAATCAGTAAATCACACATAGGAACAGGCAGATACACTAGTCTCTATGGAATGCTTATGATTTATTGCTGTTAAAACCATAATACAGTGATACTTTGTCAATGTTCCAGGTAAAGTGGGTTAGCTCCCAAACTTATGCCCTTGCTTATGGGACAACATGTCAGAATGTTTAAAAAAAAATAAAAATAGAACATCCACGAGAAAAAAAAATAAAAAATCTACCACTGTATGGAAGAGAGCCAAAGCATTATCATTTGACCCTTCTCACTACTATGTAGGTTCTACTAAATACATAACTATTACATTTACTAATACTGAAATGATATGGATAGCTGATTGTTTCCTTGCAAATCTTTTGACAGAACGATCAAGGACTCCGGACTACGAAGCATACAGCTAAGAGCATTTGCCAAGAACCCACAACTGCACTACATGTAAGTTATTTTATTTCTTCATCCAATGAAATCATACCTAGGAACTCTCCCCGTTTGACTCGGAGTCTCTAGTTAAAGCACTGCTTCCCCGGGTCTCTGGGTCACTCTCCTCATTCTCTGGAGAAGGGAAACGTTTAGCCATGTCCACTCCGTTCAATTCTCCTCCCACTCCCAATAAATGTCATGATTTTTGGGACTAGCCCTGTCCTTGTCTGTGGCTAGCCATGCCTATCACAGGGCTAACCACTCCCCTCATATGGCTGTGCATGGCTACCCCGGCCCTCTCACAAAGCCAGAAGAGGGAGCGCTTTGGGTAGCCTGCCCTTGCAAGCTCCCAGGTATGCCAGTATCAGACCAGTATCGATACAGAAAAATTGAGTTCCATAAGCTTTCAAGATCTAAGAGTTAACTTGTTTGAGTTCAGATGCCTTTTAGATCTGACATGACCGCTCTACTCCTAATCCATTTCTCATTGTGACCCATATCTGCCTTTTGTATTTAAAAAAATAAAAATTAGATTGAAACAAAAGAATAATTTGCATATTTTCCAAAACAACTCTTACAGGGAAAAAAAACTAAATCACCAATAGTAATAGTGTTATTCAGTTTCTACCTACAATTAGATTTCTATTATTATTATTATTATTATTATTGTTATCACACTTTGGACTTTTGATAGAAGCAGTAAAGTATTTGGAATGAAACATTGGATCTGTAATACATCAACCCTCACATGAGATTATGGATGTGTATACACATAATTATACATAATTATATGTATACGGGGTAACATGAAAATACCTAGATTTATTTTGAACTGTAATGGTTTAAGGTAAAACAAAATTAATTAAATATGGTTTATGTCAATGACTCCTAAATGTCTCCATAAGGTGCAATTAAGTTAATAAAATACTAAGCTTTAGAATTAATTATTTTCTCAAATGTGTTGGCAGAAATGCTTAAACTCCCACATACAATGTAAAACCCATATGTTCACATGTACATAAAGTAACCTCCAGCCCAACACCTCCAGAAACATTACTGTCTAACTTCATTTAACCAGTTAACCACTTTTATGTCTTATTTAACTGACAACAGACCTAAGCTGGGGATGAAGTAAAAGCGGTTAAATTGTCAAAGATGCCAAACCATTTGACAGCTTTCCATTATTTTGGACAGCTTGGCGTAGCAGATAATAAATGCTTCCCCTGATTGCAGCGGGACCCCCAACTTCTCAGAGGATAGTCCTTTATAAAGCATAGTGAATTCAGGGAGTTGAAACCATAGCTCTACTGCCATCTGCCATTTTAGTAAATACACCCTTGTGTCTACATAATAATCTTATAGGTTTAACCCCTTAAGGACAATGGGCGGCCCCTAAACCCATTGAAAACAATGCATTTTCAGCCCGTACATGTACAGGCTTTGTCATTAAGGGGTTTCTGACATTTCTGTTTATAAGGGACAGGATTAAATCAGTTAAAAAATTGCATATTTTTATCAGCGTTAATCAGCGTGAATGTCCATTGTCTGGACATTAAAAACCCCCCACATTTTTGTTTTCCAGTAAACGTAAGGGTTTGTTTTCTAAATGAATTTATACACTTGAAGCTGGCCAGTTTATTCACATGAATATGTGATCAAAGTTCCAAATATTGTCTCATCATCTCGAAGGCACCAATTAGCCAATTTTATCTATCCCAGTGCACATTCATTTTCTTTTTTTTTTCATTAAGAATCTCTCAAAGTTGAAAACATAGGTCCTTTCCCATGTGCACAGTTTTGTAGCATGAGATAAATATTGTAGTGTCTTTAAAAGGATGTGACCATTTGACCCATTGATGAAATGGCTTGTTAAAAATGATTACAGCCATATAACCAAAATGAGAAGTGAAGAAGACATCCATCATTGTGATGAATATAAGGAGATTGCATCTTGGTGTATGTGGAGAAACAGAGTAATAAAGATATTGGAAGGATGGAAATATGCACATTCCAGGTTATAGAGGATTTAATAAGAAGTAGAAGGATTTTGGAAGTATGTGGGATTTTGGGAGTATACGGATGAGCTAGAACTTGACAGCATTTGAGCAAAGCCAATTCCGACTAACACACAGGAGAAAACGGAGATCGGTTTAGGCAAGGTCACGGGAGTACAAGTTGCTTGCCGATTCTTAAGAACATGTGCTCGCTCGTGATGAATGCGAGTCCCTTGCACTATGTCAGGTGAATGGGATTATGGATTTACAGGTGGTGAAAGGAAATTACTGTAACAACTATGGTGTGGATGAAACAAAATTACTTTAACCCTTTCAGTAGAAACGTAGACGTTGACAGCAGTTCGGCCCGTCTAGTCTGCCCATTTTCCCAAATGTAAAGACTCAGACCTTAGATGAACAAGGCCCTGTTTTGCAGTAAGCCTTCTCAGTACACTGGTACTGAATGAGTTAACAACCTAAAGATGATGAGGGGTAAATTGGGATTTTTAGCAGGCCGTCTTCATTATTTATTTTGAATAAATACAAGAGTATTGCAAAAGGTACTTTAGAAATGTTATTGGAGTACAAGCGACTTTTTCCCGTGTCTGTTTGGAATATCATTAATAACAGCACCTTCTACGTTTGATGACAAATGTGCAATTTCCTTCCATTCTTTAGTTTTAAATAATGTAGTATTTTGTACAACCACATATTGATTTCTTAAGCCTTGCATTACAAGCTAAGTATTGTAAACACATCCTTATGAATGCAAACAGCGCTTGCATCGAATCTGTGATTAGTTTACAAAAAAATTGTTAAAAAAAAAGACGGCAGTCTTTCTCTCTATATGCATTTACTTTATCAGGCAAGTTGAGTGAAGCCTTAATGGGGTTTAGTGATATCCAAGGTGATAGATTTTGGGATAATACTCTAGTAATGCAAGCTATGCAAGTATAAGTTCTAAA
Organism: Spea multiplicata; assembly: GCA_009364415.1. Classification (NCBI taxonomy): domain Eukaryota; kingdom Metazoa; phylum Chordata; class Amphibia; order Anura; family Pelobatidae; genus Spea; species Spea multiplicata. The sequence continues at coordinate 21,013 of VKOC01001278.1, read as the reverse complement.
AAGTAGGGTGTCTGTATACGGACAGTAATAGAGATATCGGACATTGCAAAACTTGAAATGACCAACAAAGAATATGGACATAATATCTTGGTATGGAACCAAGATAAAACGCCCACGAAAAAGGTTTTCTACATAAATCACATCAACTCTGCAAAAGAAAGTTCATTTCCGAGGACCTGTTAAATTGTAACTAAAGCCCTGTTCTTTAACCATACCCCCTCTTAAAATGTTGGGCGGTATATTTATCATTCTCACATTATGCAGAAGGAGACGTCTTCTTGGTGAATCGCCTTCATGTTTCCGCAGTTGCATGTTTTATTAGCACACAATATGTCCTTTTCTCCCATTTTTGGTTAGGCTTATTATATGTAGAAGTGTCAAGATAATATCTTCTATTCTTCACACTTGCACAGATGTTATTACTGCACCAATATGTGTTGTTTTGTGGCTATATCGGTTATACTTTTAAAAACGAATGTAGCCACATTAGCCCATGGGAAGAAGTCCCTTTTTCAGATGAAGAATTGACTTCTGAGGTCCTGGAGGTTTATAGAATGTTACATCTATGTTAGCCTAATAAAAGATGTCAGCTGTAACCGATGTTTTCTCTAGCTAATACAGCTAGATCAATTTTCCTTACACCAGTTACTACAAATACCATGAAATATGCACAGTGGCCTAATTAGGCCAAATCATATTCCAGCATTCTTCCTGTGAAGACCCCACAGAGGACTGTGTAGACAAAGGCCTACTTGCAACTGGGAACAAAAAAAAATGTACTTTGAGGTTCCATGGTGTGTGTGACCCACCAGGGCATGCACAGTAGGATAATACACCCAAGTAATTGACGATGGTATAATGCATGCTGATGGTTTAGGATACTGGGGGTTATATTCCACCATAGCGGGAGTCTTGGAGATGCCAGATCATATGAATAACTCATACTTCTATTTGCTGCAAATATGGCCTTTGCTTTGAAACTTGAAAAACAAATTTGCAATTACATTATTTCCATGACAAGTGTGTTCCTGTATTTTGAACTGTTGTTTAATATGTAAATGTCATTCTGGATCAGTTCTGTCACTATTAGAATATTTATTCCAATCGCTCAAGGTCTTTGTATACGCTGTCCATTACATTACCTAATTAGGATGATTATTTTGCAAATGTATGAAGATTATATTCAATTTAACTTGTCACTGTAACCGCGCTGTTTCCTGCTATAAAGTATTATGCAATAACCCAGCATAATAATACTCCTTATTGACCACATCTATCAAATCATTGAGGCAGTTATATGATATTTATGCTTTTGGTAAGACTCTTCCTAGAAAAGCTCGAATGCAGTGGGTGGTATAATGTCAAAATATGAAGAGAGGTGGAAAGTTCTGATATGAGAATGACGAGAGGCAGATTCAGTCTGTGTTTTACTTATTTTCTTATCAGTTGATACTGATTTAGACAGATCTGTCATTTTTCCCAAATTTCAAATGTTACAGTTCTATACGTTTTATATATATATAATTATATATTACCCTTTTATTTATTAAGCACCAACAAGTTATGCAGCGCTGTACAATTTAAATGGGGCATTTAACACATACAAATATACATTAATACATACAGATACATCAGGAGTTGAGAACCCTGCCCATGAGCTGCCATCTAGCCTTAAGGTATTTTTATACAACATTCCTGGCAGGAATGGTTGGCTTTGAGGGCCCGGCTCATGAGCATACAATCTAAGGCAGTAGTATGGGTAATATATACTCTATAATGATCTTTACAAATTACAATTAGATACATTTGTCATAGAAACCCAGCTTATGTGTATTTTGTGATTAAAAACATCTTCTAGCAATTTGTATTATTATTCCTCCCCATTCAGTTACCTCCCTGTTGTTATTGTGTGTATAAGCTGGTAGTTGATTGGTTAGTATTAAACCTCAAAACAGGTAGCTGATCTGCCATAGACTGCCTTCTATGTCTCTTTCACAAGCTTTAGGCAGTGTGACCTTACCTTTTCCATACCTTACAACTTCCCAGGATAGGCAACCGAGAGCTCTTCCTCTTCTGGGGGATTGGCTTTATGAAGAGGTGGGGGTAGTTGCCTGCAGGGGCAGGGCTACCCCATACAGCCCTTAGCGGGTGGAGAGTGAGCAGGGAGTGGGCGTGAGGAAGAAGAAACGTACCTGGAGACTCCAGGTAAAACCTAGAGCGTTCCCAGGAATGCTGATAAATTAAGCTGTGCTAAAAAGGTGTGACGGTCTCCTGCTTTATTTGTAACATAACTGTGAAAAACGGATGTTTAATTATTCTTTTGGCTCCTCGATTGGTAAAAGAACATCTCACAACAGTCAGGAAGTGATGTTTTTGGTGCCAAGGCCTCCATCACTCCAATGGCCTTCGCTATAGTACAATAGGGTCTGTGTAATAAGTCACCTGGCTATTCCAGAAGGTCATATTGATCCTTGTACTAGTCAAATATAGACAGACATTCTGTCTTACTAGGAGGGTCCAGTGGATTAAGAATAATATAGATAATGAACAATGCATTGAATAAGTGCTTGAGCATCATTAAATCATGTTTGGAGCCAGTATTTTTGACCCTAGGAGATGATTTATCTAGGTTTAATAGCAGAAATAAAATTAATCTGACCATATTTTGGATTTTAGGCTGATTCAATGATTTCTGCTACTGTTATTCTTTTCGGTGTCAATAATGTTACCAACTCTGGTCATTATTTAATAGAGCAAAACATGAAGCTTTTTAACTACTATTCTTTAATGAAATCATTTACTGAATGCAACCAAGGTTGTGTTAATGCTATTCTGGCAAACATTCAGTTTACAAATGACATATTACACATTGTGTATAACAAGACATGTAGCTGGTGGCAATTAATTGTTCTACCTGTTGTAGAACCACAAACCTACGGGGCTAGGGGGCTCCACCACTTTCCTATCACCCTATCAGTGAAGAACTTCTTTCTTACATTACATCTAAGCCTCTGACACCAATTGTAGACCATGACATCTTGGCCCAGCATTTCCCTCCTCGTTAAACATTCAGTCTTTTTCAGTGTATTTAAGTGTATTTCTTTTATGCTCCATTAAATCTTCATACCACAAAATTCATTTTTCAGGTGTGAGGCGCCCTAATGTTTTTAATGGAGGCTTCCACAGTCCTTGAAATGTCATCATTTTAAGCCATGCTCTGGGTCTTTGAATGTGGAGCTGTCAGGTTCCACTGCACTGTTAGCTGACAGCTGTCAAAAAACACAACTTCATATCAAAAGGCGAGCGAGATCTCAGCTCTGGATTCCTTATATATATATAGTAGATGTGTCTGAGGAATATACTTAACACTTTGAGTAAATAATGTAAAGCTTCACGATACACTAGTAACACTGGTTATCCAATATAATTACAATGTTTTTCTTTATTGCTTCTAGGCAACCTGTATACGCAACTTGCTTGTGAGTGTTATGTTTGTACAATTCCCTGTACAACCAACAGGGTATACATAGATAGGGTAGACAGTCCATTCTTACTGGATCATTTCTGTGCTTTTTTTTAATTAATGCATAATAATAATAATACAAGATTATCATGCCAGAGAAACCACCAGGGTTGTCTTTGTCCCTTTATAATGCATAGTGTACTTGGCAAAGTTCAAAGTACAGCTTTCCTCCTACCTCGGTGAATAACCCTCAAGGGGATTTGGTCCTCTAACAAACAGAAAATAAGTTCATACACACTGATTTTCAATGTATTGAAGTATTAAAGGATATAGAAAAAAATCTAGAAACCTAGAACTGCCAGGCTGTGTCTACTTCAGACTGGACACGAATGAATAATACATGCATGTTGCAGAGCAGACTGGTATGCATAGTTTAATTCAGAGTATCTCCTCAAAAATTTGTCTACAGAATGCAGAATTTACATTACATTTAAGTAACTAGTCAATTTTAATTATAACCGGGCTTTGTGGCATATTTTTTCTTTCATTTCCATCTTAAATTTGATGAAATAGGGAACTCTTTCCTCATTCATTTAAACCTTTGGCCCTTGTTATGTCTCCTTCCGGAACTGAATTATATTACCTGCTTATGATAGTCTATGAGGCATTAAATTGGGGCATTCATCATTATGTATATTAATCATAATGAGAGGGTGGGAATTAGAATTTTTGAAGACAAATTAACCATCAGTGGCATTCTGCTTTTTTTACAAAGGGAAACAAAATAAAAGAAGCTATCCAACGGTTTCTGATCCATGTGCTATAAAATAAATTGTGCTGAAAACTCAGGAAATTGAAATAAAACCTTAGCCAAGATTTATAAACTAGTGGGCCAGCTGTAAAATGGATTAGCTATGTGAATATATTTCCCTTCCAATGCTACCCAACCTTCTCTCTCCTACCAAAAATGATATTTAAATTTGGCACGCAAACCTACCCTTGCTAATAAGACGTACTATCGCACAGGGAGCCATTAAGAAGAGACATCTTGTTAGCATACTACAAGTGTCTCTCCAGGAGAACAATTCAGTTCTACTGACCATAAAGGTTCATCCTATTAATCTAATATATGACAGTCTGAAGTGAAAAAAAATATGAGAATAATAAGTCATTTTGATTAAGTCAGTTATAACTATGCAGTCAGTTCTTTTTCATTCCACTCAAGAGTTCCTATAAGCAGGGACTCACAACAGTAAGCAATAAAAGGAGCGGGTCGGTCCATAGCATGGCTGTATGCTGAGCACGCTAGAGCAGTTGTGGGTGGAAAAATGTCATCTTCCATATCTATGTATTCTATAACATCACTATAGGTATCCATAGGCACTGGCAGCAAGAAGTTGACCCCCACCAGATTTTTAACAGTAGAAATGAAAGGGCGAAATTAGTAGCAGTAATGAGTATGTTTTAGAAATTAGGTTGTCTGGCAAAGGCATGAGCGATCGACAAAGAATGTAAATAAGGATTAAATGAAGGAGCATGTGAAAAATGAGAAACTGATGGACTTATCAATTTGTTGTTGGCTCTGCCCCCTCCCCCATACCAATTTCTGTGGCCATCCATGTATAAAGTATACTTTGTTGACAAAAGAATACCGGAGAAATGAAATACTGCTTTAGTATAAAATGTAAACTAAGAAAGCTAATTTTTCATTCAACACCTCACATCAGCTCATAGCAGGGGCGGTGAAAAGTGCTTTGTGTCTCCATTTACAAGCCCCCCCATCGGAGCCTGCTGTATCGTGCTGAATGAAAAATGTCCTTCCTCAATTTTAGAAACCATATATAGAACCATTTATTTTCTCCGAATGTGTATGAAAGTATCCTTATGTCTCTAGGATATTTCTTTATCTTTAACTATTACCTGGTCTGGTTTCAGTATTCAGCATTCCCCACCATGCAGATTTGTTTTAATATACAGCCAAGTCATTCTGTCAGTCAAAAATTCTGTGAGTCAGTCCAACAAACTTGTATCCACTAACCATTTCTTGACCCACTGATCTTGACCCACAGGTCCTTCTCTGTATCTTTTGCTGGTGACTCATCCTCAATGTCTGTTGGAGTGCCTCAGGGCTCTGTCCTGGGTCCTCCACTATTCTCCATCTACACTTCCTCACTTGGAAAACTTATCGACAGATTTGGCTTCAAATACCACCTCTATGCTGACGACACACAAATCTATCTCTCTACCCCAATCTCTCTGCATCTGTCCTCCCTCAGATCAGCAGGTACCTGTCTGGCATCTCTTCCTGGATGGCCTCTCACCACCTCAAAATAAATATGTCTAAGACCGAGGTCCTTCTAATCCCTCCCTCTAACTCTATTCTCCCTTCTGACCTATTCCCCCTTCTGACGGTACCACTATCCCTCCATCACCACAAGTCCACTGCCTCGGAGTGACTCTTGACACAAACTTATCTTTTATCCCTCACATCAAATCACTCTCTAAATTCTGCCACAACCAACTGCGCAACATTTCCAAAATTTGTCCATTCCTGATTGCCAGCACAATCCACTCCCCCCGTAATCTCCCGTCTAGACTACTGTAACAACCTACTTACTGGCCTCCTTCTCTCCCGACTATCCCCCCTCCAGTCTGTAAATGCCTCTGCCAGACTTATCTATCTCACTCGATGCTCTGCATCTGCCGCACCTCTCTGGCTCCCCATCCATAGCAGAATTAAATTCAAATGACTCACTTTATCCTACAAAGCTCTCACTAACGCCGTTCCCCCCTACCTATCCTCCCTCATTAGCAAATATACTCCAGCCCGCCCTCTAAGATCCAAGAATGACCTGCTGCTCGCATCTTCACTTATCACCTCCTCCCACGCCCGCCTACAGGACTTCTCTCACGCAGCACCAACCTTCTGGAACTCTCTTCCCCGTGCTGTCCGACTCTCACCAACTCCAACACCAACTACCCACCTTCAAACGCTCCCTAAAAACTTTTCTCTTCAGGGAAGCCTACCACTGAGGTAATCATCAAAACATCCCACTTACAACCCTTATCTCGCCCCACATTAACATAATTCACTACCATGCAGTCCTCACCGCCTGTTTCTTACCCCTTATCCACCTAGAATGTAAGTTCCTGCGGGAACAGGGCCCCTCATTCCTCTTGTATCTGTATGTCAATTGTTGCAGATTATAGTTGGGGTAGTCAATCTGTGGTGGTAAATAGAGTAGCCACCCACCATTACCAGATGTACTGTGTTCAGTGATATGCCCTATTTATCCAACAGCCATGATTTTTGTTTTGTCTCTGTTTTGTATACATTGCTTAGTGATTTGGTAGTTGCTTGGCTTTTTTTAATTATTATTGTGCATAACAAAATAGTTTACCTGTTGAGTGCATACTCTTCTAGATTGCAAATTGTTAATCCGGGATTCGCTCCGCAAAAGCAGATGTTACATATCATATAACACCTTCTCTGTCACACTGGTTGATGACGCACATCTCAGAAACAGCAAATGTAACACTGTATGTTAATAAATGAACAAGTTATGTATAGTGCAGATGACATGGCTGTGACATTTTCATATTTCCAAATGATTTATCAATCATTTCAGAAAGGCAAACTAGGATGTTGAAAGGTTTAGTTCTAATCGCTTAAGCAAACAAACAAAGATTTGAAAGCAGGAAGAGAAATATGTCTGATATTTTTCCATTTATCGTTGGAGTTCCTCACAACTTTCTACATGCATCAATGGAGCTCAGTCACGAACAGTGGATAATATGTCAGATGCTATTATCTATCAAACACGCCAAACAGAGGAGGGATAGAAACTGACACTTTCAATTATTGTCCAGTGGCACTTGGAAGCAGCATCTAGGTATTCGTTTTGTTTCTGCGTGTTTTTTCCCCGTTTCTCTCTCCCGTGCCTTGGCTAAATACCCACCTATCAGCTGTCTCCGAAGAAGAGGCAAGGAAGTTGCATTAATGTCATAGCTGTCACAGGCATTAATTTGGGCAATCTCAAGATGGTACGCAAAATGAAAAGAGCTAAGAATAAATCTTGCTGACAAATGAGCAATTTGTAAACCTCTGGGTGCTTAAAAGCAATAAATCCCCATATTTAAATATATTTCCAAGTTATTTCACAAGGCAGTATCCTGAGGTTAAATCCGTAAATAAATTCATAATGCAGGACTTGTCTAAGAGTCAGTGTTGTATTCTTGCCTATGTCAACTAGACCTGTAGGGGGCAGCATCCTCTCGACAGCTTTACTAGTGGGCAGTTGCCCAAAAGCAATTCTCCTCAGTGCAGTGCACCTCTCATTATCACGCTAGGATCGGTATTATGTGAAGCAGGCCCAAACCTTTTTTAATGCTAGACATTTGAATATCAGTCAGTACGTTTTCACTTACAGATCTACCAAGCCAGTGAGTCTTTTTGTCCTAGGAGAAGGAATGTCCTAACAGTTTTAAAGTGTGTGTTTGTGTGTTGGGGGGTGCCACATACAGGATTCGTCCCAGGTGCCAAATACTCTAGGTACGCCCCTGGTGGAATGCCTACCTGACATCAGTCCTGGTCACGTCCCGCAAGGACTCCAGGTAGCCTGAAACTACAAGTATGACCAATACATATGTTTGAGTATATAAAAATGTATTATTATTTTTTTAAAGAAAGGAATTTTCTGAGTTGTACAAATATCTCAAATTAAATTAATTCATGGTGCACAATATGAACAAACTGTGTGCTGTTAATCATAAGGAGATGCAGTTTTTTGCGTTAAATGCAGTGTACCTGGAGAGATCTCTGCCCTTATTCTGGCCCAGGGCAGCTCTCTCTGTCGCCTTCCCCCCACCAGATCCTATCTCACTCTACAACACCTCTAGGACTCTTTCCCTACAACACACATCCTTAAGAGGCACAAAACAGAGGGCGTGCAGCATGTAGAAAGATGGGGCTGTGTAGGCCACTGTAAATAGGCTGGTTACAAGCAAGACCTCTTATCTTCCCAACTGGCTTGTAAACAGTACACCCAATAGCCGATATGCCAAAAGGGCCTAGGCCGGTATACGCTGCTGGTGAAATTTATTGTTTCACAAGACTTTTTGACAGTAAAACAAAAGTACTGTCTGCATTATCTTACCTAAACCATCTTAGCATTTCAGATCCCCAAGGATCTATTTTATTGTTCCTGATAATCAGAGACAAAATCCTGTAATATTCTATTCTATTCTATTCTGTTTAAATCAGGTTACCATGAAAACACACCTGAAATACTAAAAAAAAATCAGAAGTTACCTTTGTATGTCATATATAGATGACTTATCATTTGGGAAACAGAGGGGTTGGGGTCTTATTTCGAAAGACTATTAATTCGTAAGATGCATGCATTGTTAAAATAGGAAATGTTGGAAAAATCTGGAAAGACATTATTTGCAAAACCTGTCAACTCCTCTGATTTTTTTTATTTTTTTCCGTCAATTCATCTGTTAACCTTTTAACAAGTATGAATTATTTAAAATTAAAATGATTGTCCTTTTATGTGTAGAATTCCTATTATCTGTGCCAGAAATATTGCTTACAATATTGGGCCACATTTTAAATTCTAGCACCCCTTCACTGATTATAGCAAATCCAGAAATCCTTCTCCACAAAGTAGAAGCAGTTGCTGATAACATTGGTATGAAGGTCTTACTGATAACCATACCTGAGTTTCAAATTTCTTCTTTCTCCGAAGTGGCACTTGGCCATACCCATTACATATCCATGTTCTACATGTTCCTTATCCACTTTCCCCCTGAGAGAGAGAGTTGTGGTTCCATCTCCCCCACTTCACTATACATTATGAAGCGCCAACACCGGCAAATATTGTCCAGCAAAAACGGCTGAGCTGGCTCTGCATAACACAGTGCCAGCTTAATGTCTGACTGGCTAATGCCAATGGGTGAGACTTTGTGGATGTATGCATCATAAAACACATCTACTTTTATATAATTTCCACCGTGACAGTAGTGGCCTCAAGAAATCGATCTTCTGCCCCAACCTAGTGGAATGATATTTCTGCTGTGACAGATATGTCGCTCACCTTATACTTTCTTTTATTAAGTTGCAATGATAGCGGACCCCAGGGCGTGATCTCATACACTGCTGCACTTAGTAACTGCTGGCGCAGAACCACTTGAAGGGCCAGTAGAACCTAATTTGTGGCACATATCTCTCTTCTCTTCATTTCTTCAATCACCGGTTTTGGAAGCGTGAATTCCCCAGCAGAAAATGATGTAACGGAGCAGGAATGGCAAACTGATGTAAAATTGACCAACCTCACCTCATTTTACCGAGTTTTATCTTGTTGCACAGTCAATTGATTCTAAAACTGGCCTAGACATAAAGGGGGGTATGTTTTACTCGAGCTGCAATCAAACTCATGCAACGCCGGGCTAATGTCGCATTTGAAGATGTTTCTATTTCGGTACGGTTGTAAAGCTCCTCTTCCGTTCCAAGCCTCTGGGCCCCAGCTGTGTAATCACAATTATAAGATGAATACTTCCTGTTCCATGCTAATTGCACAAACTGTTGTTATAAGAGAAAATAATGACTCCAGTGAGGGTTCTTCATTTCCACACTATGATAAAATGTCCAGCATTTAGGAAGAACAGTCTATGGGTGGCATGAATTTGTATGCAGTATATGTCACTGACTGACAATTATAACCGAATTTCTGTTTTACTTAGAGAAAAGTGGAGTCCAGCCATTGGGACCAGATGCATTCGTAATTTAATGCAAACGTGTGTGTCCATTATGCCCCTTTTGTCTTCCACTTTCTATGTTCAAATCATGTCCTTTTGTTTTTGGCTTCACCCCCCCCCCCCCCGAAAATCTGATTTCCTTCAGAAAAGTATTACGTGCTTTAAGAACTTTGAAAGGTTTTTATACTGTCTTAGGGTACTCTACTAAAGTACAGCAAAGTACTGCATGCATGCTAAACTCTTCACAAAAGATTGAAGTGCCACTGAATAATAACACATCAAAGAGACCTTAAAGATTCAACTATGCATTATGCAGGGCTCACTCTGCACTGAAGTAGTAGCACATTAAGGTGGCTCTTCAAACTTCTAGATGGGATATGTAATATTTACTTCTTGTTGTCATCTTAACTCACCTACAGCTCATGGTTTAGTGAATATTTCTTATTGAGTTTTGCTTATAAAGTAATAGCGGTCATTCTAGGATTTTAAGGGCCAGTCAAAAATGTATACAGGCACCACAAGTACTGAATTTAATTGTATACAAATTTTAAAAAAAACTTGTACATATTATGGTTCATTTTAAAGTGATATGTTATATTATAATTAAAAAAAACTTCTGCCTCTTCATCCCGATATGGGATTCACTGGGGACCCTGAACAATGTTTAAAGTTTCGTGTATGGTGACTTTGCCAGTGTCATTCAAAGAAAACATGAGTTGTTTTATCCTATCACGAGATTCTCAAGGTGTTTTATCCAGAGGAGCCAATTCAAGTACATTATATCCATTAGACGTTCCTTGAGGAATAGATGATTCATTTTTATTTAGCAATCGTTTAATTAATTGCCCAAAGACTTCCGCGTGGTCAGACATATTGTCACCAGTGGTAAGATGCGTAAAAGCAATTGTATTTGCATTGGTATAAACATAAGGGTTCATTTATACGCCACACTAGCTAATTACAGGACACATTACATAGCTATTAATGTTCATTGCTTTAGAATTATGGTAACACTTGTCTTTGGATCAAAATGCGGTCTCTTAAGTGTTCTTGTCTCCTAGAGAATTCAATATGTAAACCACCAATTTTTTTCTTTGTCTAATGAATAATGTAGCACACATAAAGACATTGGACTTGTTCTGAAGTATTATTAGTCCCTCTGTGTTCTCCTTGTGGTTAATCTTAAGGAGACAACCTCATGAGAAATAAACCTTCTATTGAAATATGCGTCTGCACCAACATTTTACAGTAAATTATTATTATTGTTATATTAGAACGCGACAGCAAATTCTTTACTATTAAAAGAAGAGAACAATGAACCAAAGTACCAAATGAACAATAATGTTAAACTTAACAGCATACAAAATTAAAAATAATATAAAGAAACAAAAGGTACGCAGATACAAACAGACTTTATACACTTTATAGATATATGTCCTCTAATCACTGCTTTAATTAAAAATAGAAATGTATGAACTATACATGGAGGTTAACGGCAGACTCTTTCTGTTGTTATATGGAGATATATGTAATGCACATTAATGTTTAGGAATTATATGAATAATGATCATAGATGACTATGATAGCAAGCTGCATGTAGACAGAATAATTCAGGAAATCGTATTAAAGGTGCTGTTCTACATCCTATGCTCAATTTCACACCGTACTAAATAAATGCAGCTGTATAAATATTCCCATACTGTTAGATGTCCGAACCCCTTCCAGAACCAATTCTTTAATTGTATAATTTTGCCTTATTCAGAATTTCTGCCTGAAAACACTTAATCGTCCTGTGACACAAACATGGCACTGATATGTTGTTGCCATAGCATTTACTTTGTAAATGTTGCTGTGTTGTTTTATGTGTTGTGTTCATAAGAAGAAAGGATACGGTCTGTTTGTTCAACAAACTAATATGTTAAGTGGAACAGCGCCTTTCACTACATACATTAAGTGTGGGATGTATGAAAACACCCTGGATGATATGTCTAATTTTGTTTGCAACAGCAGAGGAAGGTTTCTCACACATTCTCACATCCACATTGTTATTTGGCAGGCACTGAACTCCTTTATCCTTCATAAAGTCATCAACCAGATATCATGAATTTGGTGCGTTTAAATTACCTGTTTGTGGCTATAGACCATACAATAAGTTTAACTTTTCTTTTACACGGATCTCGCAACCTGATTCATCACCTACACTAACAGTCATTTATCCAGTGCACAGAATGTGTGCTGAGTAACCAAAATATTAGGAGGGTCAACTTGAGCCAAGTAGACCCTCGCCTACCTGTCATTCCTTGAGGTTTATCCCCTCGGGAAAGGCACTAGAGTTTTTGAGGGCTGACTAGTTGGAGGACAATGAGGTTTTAAAAACTGTTTCTTTCCCTTAACTTGTGGGCCACACAATGGCAACATGTGTCACTGTCCCGGCGAGCACGACTGGCATCGGTGGCTGGTGTTGGTTTCCCGGTTACTGTCAGGTGCGGGCAGGCTAATGCCCGTGCGCGATGGGCATCAGGGTCTGGGTCCCATGCCTCCGATGTTGGAGATCAGGTGTCCATTCGACGACGCCGGAGAGGCTAGGGTTTCTTCGGGGGTCGATCTACCCCACAGCAGCAAACTGCTCGCCGAGGTGGAGACCCCCAGAGACAAGTACTTAACCCAATTCCGGCGCATCCTTGGTCCTCACAGAGTAGACGGGGGCGTCTCGTTGCCGCGTAGCTGGAGGCGCTGTCTTGACGGCCGGCTGAAGCTGCAGTGGTGCCGTTGATCTAGGGGGTGGGGTAAGTCTGCCGCCAGATTTAAAAATCCAGAAATGCTCACTCCAGTTACCCTGTTGTGGTCTTTGCTGTAAGAAGTGCTCCGTTTAGTTACCTGGATATTTTTGACCCTTTGCTCGCCTGACGTCTCTTTTGCGTACCGTTTTTGTACAGCTGCCTTGTGATTTGGTTACTGATTTGGCTCGTCTGACTTACCTCTCTGGAACTGGACCCCAGCTATCCTGACTATTCCTTCTGCATTTAAGCCTTGCCCTGCTGAGATTCTTTCCTTGATCCTTCTACGCTCGTCCTGTACCTTGTTGATCCAACTCCATTCCTATATTATCTACCTCTACCTGTCCTTCTTGCTGTTGGGATCATCTAAATCCTGGAGCACTGCAGCCGAGGGCTTCTCCTTCAGTAGTAGAACTCTGGGTAGAAAAACTTCCGCGGTGAGTGCCAGTGTGGGGGTGGTCGTGACAACATGGTTATGATGAGTAGACTCCTACGGATTGGTAAGAATTTTAGTTTTAACACAATTATGTCAGTTGGTACAAATCTCTGCAAAGGAAAGGCCCCAACGAAACAACACAAAATCGAGTGGCCACCGATGCCAGAGCTGTGAATTTTCGTTTAAATTTTAATGTCACACACACTCTCTCACATTCTCTCACACTCGCATAAACTCTCTCTCTCGCTTTCTCTAATGTCTCCTTCTATGCTGGTGGCTTCAATGTCCCCGTCTCTTCACTTCTCTTGCATCTTCTTGTTCTTCTGTCTTCTTTCTTTGTGCACTTCTCCTCTTAGTGAACTTTCGCGAATGGGCAGAGCTTCCAGGCATACCCTCTCTCCAATTGGCGGAACGGGGGAGAGGATGTCTCTGAGGTTCTAGGCTCTTCCGGAGGTGCACCAAGAGGCCAGAAGAATGCAGATAGATTCACAGAATGAGGACCGCAGAAACGATTCTCTTTCTCAGTGAATCTGTCTTCATTTTTCTGGCCTCCAGGGGAACTTTGCAAAATGGCGGAGCTTCCAGGTACAACCTCCGCCCCGATTGGAGGACACAATGGGCAGCAGACAAAAAAGAACACAAAAAAAGAAGACAGAAGAATAAGAAGACAAGAAGTGGAGCTGCCCGGAAAGGAGACAGGGACAGGGAAAGTGTTTTGGAAACATCAGCTTCTGATTTTTACGGATTTCTTGAGAAAATAAATGAACTGGTCCTTATTTTTTCTGAGTTTTAGGTACCTATCAATAACCATCAGTAAACAGGTCTCTGTACAGCATCTGCACTGCAGTGTTTGACCCCCTGAAGAAAGGAGAAATTACTGATAGATCACTCTATTTCTTAGTAAGACATGTTTCTACTTGTTAATCCTTCAACACTATTTGTGCCAGCCTTAAATCAAATAACTACTTGAATTGCTTTTTCTTTTGTTGCCAAGCAACAGGCGACTGGACAGATGCAGAAACCTGATGGTTTTATTTACCTAAGAATGAGGACTATTTGTCACTTCTGCAGATCTCGGTACACTAATTGCAAGAAAGATCAAAATGAATACGAGATAAGGGAGAAATGATTCTTCTGAAAGGTGTAAGAAACTGCTTTGGTTGTGGGTATATTGAAATACTCTAAACCATTTTCTCAGTTTAGTCTGGTATTAATTATTCTTAAAGGTCAACTGCATTCATTAAAACATCCTTCTGTTCAACTATGTTATATAAAAATTAATTGCAAGTCGTTTAGTAGCTGACAGAGAGTTCTTTGGAAGATACCAGCTTGGTTTACTCTCTTTTTTTTCCCAAACAACTTTAAATCCTGGCATCAAAGATTTGAAAAAATAGATGTAAGAACAAGCACGTGTTGCAAATATTGTAAAGTTTTTACTCAAGGTTAAATAGGACAATATATATATACCTATGCATTTTATATTTAGCTTGCTATCTTCAGCAGATCTTCTGTTTAGTTAAAAATAATCCTTGTACACAGAGAGCCATATTAATTCTACTGATTATCAGCAAAAATGTCAACATTTCCAGTTAGGTTCAGAAATACGTAGATGCACAGATGTTGACGATAGATAAGGACTATTTGGCCAATCTAATCAATTTTTCCTGGTCTGGTCCCATAGCGAGGATAACTTTTTGTCTATCCCATACCTGTTTAAATTCCCTCACTGTATTAGCCTCCACCACTTCTGCATCAAGACTGTTCAATTTATCTACTACACACTCGGTAAAGTGGAACCTCCTTACATTATCTCTAAGACACTGACCCTAGTTTTAGACAATGGCCTCTTGTTCTTATACTGCTCCTCCTTTAAAATAAGCTTACCTCCTGTACTTTGTTAAACCCTGTTTATGTATTTGAATGTTTCTATTGCATTTCCCCTCTATCTTCTTTCCTCCAGCTATACATAGTAACATTCCTTAGTCTTTCCTGATAACTTGCATCTTACAATCCACTTATCATTTTGTAGGCCTCCTCTGAACTATCTCCAATGTGTCAATAAATATCCTTTTGGAGATGGGGCATCGAGAGCTGTACACAATTCTCTATGTGAGGCCAGAAAGCCCCTCGCTATACAATTCAGCACACTGATTGCCTTTTCTGGTGCTTTAATGCATTGTCGGCTTACCTATGATTAATTTATTAAGCATGCCTCTGTCCGTCCCTTCAGTTGTCACTGACAGGACAATGGCCCCAATGCTATATTCTGCCTTGGGCAGACTTTTATGTCCCAAGTGCATTATTTTATATTTAGCAATATTAAACTGCAGCTGCCACACTCACATTCTAATTCTGATTCACACTCTAATATACCGTATTTGCTCGATTATAAGACGACCCCCCAAAATCTGAATATTAATTTAGGGGGGGGGGGAACCTGAATATAAGGGAAAAAGTTTTACTAGTGAATATTAATTCATGTAAACTATTTTTTCAGATATAAGAAAAGCTATGATTGAGAAAAACATTTTTTTTTTGTTTTTATTTCCTTTGATTTGCCAACTCTGCCTCCCTGATATGCCTTATACCCTCCTATATGCCACTATGCCTCCAGAAATGCCTTATACCCACTATATGCCACTCAGCCTCTAGAAATGCCTCATACCCCCTATATGCCACTCAGCCTCCAGAAATGCCTTATACCCCTATATGCCATGGGCAATTATCATGGAACATAGTGGCATTTAGGGGTATAAGGCATTTCTGGAGGCAGAGTGGCATATATGGGGTTAAAAGGTATTTCTGGAGGCAGAGTGGTATAAAGGGGGTTAAAAGGCATTTCTGGAGGCAGAGTGGCATAAAGGGGGTTAAAAGGCATGTAATGGGACACTCTGCCTCCAGAAAAACCTTATGCCCCCAGATAACACCCCCCCGACTTACTAGTGCTTCTGACTCCCTGGTGTGGGGGCAGTGGGTCATAGAAGCCCCGGCGGAAGCCCCAGCATCATCATAGAAGCCCCGGCAGAAGTGCCAGCAGTAGCGGGGGTTGTCTGCGTCCAGCGAGTGGACGTTTGCCAGCTGCCAGAGAAGAGAATTCCCTGTTTTAATGTATAAATAAAGTAAATTTAAATAAGTAACATGTACTAAACAAATATGGTACATAACTGATGAGTGGCACTGGGGTAGACCGCACCCCCCTTAGGTACGCTACTACTGGGGTAGTCTTCCCTGCTACCTTTTTTGTGAAGTATAAGTTTCCAACGTTCATTTTTCTGGAATTACTGCTTCCAATATTGACTGGTTAAATAATTCTGTCGTCCATTTTGCCAGGACACTTCGAAGCTCTTTTAATAAATTTTGGGTGTATCCCATTGGGTCCCATGGATTTGTTTGGTTTTCCTCTGTAAACATCCCTGTTTTACATTGGCTAGATCTTTATCCTCATTTATATCATTTGCCTTTAGTTTAATTATTCCTGGTTTATGTTTTTTTCTCTCACTTATTTATCTAAAAAGGTTTTATCACCTTTTTGTTAAACTGGCAATTTTCTCCTCAGTGTGTGATTTAGCACATCTAATAAAGCACTTTTGTCTCTCTAAAGTTAGCTTTATGTGTGCTCCCATCGTCTTCATTTTGAGAACGCACACGTAGAATTTAGTTATTGTGCTTATCTTCCCCTGGGGTTTCAATCTTACTTGTAAGGGCAAACAAAATTAGCCAAAGTAGGCCATATGTTGCCCATCCACTATTGTACCAGCCTTTATATATATATATATATGTGTGTGTGTGTAGTAGAAGTATTATTAAACACTCATCTAGAGACACCAGACAAGCCAGAAGGCTTGTTTTTCCCTCATAAATCTCATGGTGCTGCCACAACCACAAGGGATTCGCGCCCCCCGCTGAAGTCTGTGAGCGGCATCGAGAGAGCTGCAGTGCAGGTAAGGGGGTGGGGGAAGATGAGTATGCCTGATTGAGGGAATGAATCTGTAAATGAATGAGTATATGAATAAATGACTGTGTGTGATAGCATGGATGTGTAAGTGGGGGGGGGCATGGTACAGGGTGGCTGGAAGTGATGTGCAGACCCCATACTGCTGGCAGTGTCAATACACAAGAGGACAGCTAGCCAGGCTTCAGCATGTACTGGCTGACTTGGCATGATAGGATACTAACAGCATTCACAGTCCCATCATGCCCAGGTTCCAGCATTCACTGGTTGCCTGGGTATGATAGGAGTGCGATTGCTGTTAGCAATCACACTCCTATCATGCCAAGTCATATTGTTGATTATTTTTGTCCAATTGCAGTGTGGTTAACCAATCACACTCCTGTCATGCCCAGCCAACCACTACATGCTGGAATCTGGGTACGCCTGAGATTGCTGTTAACAATCATAATATATATATATATATACATATATTAACATTGTTATTAATTTTTTTGTGCAATTTTGGTGTGTAACTTACTTTGTGGGTAAGTGTGGGATTTTTTTATTATTTTGAAAGGTGGGGGGTCATTTTCGGTTTCGGCTAAGTGACCCCTGAATTTTCGGTTTTGGTCCAGAATTTTCATTTGGTATATCCCTAGAATAAATAGAACTATTTCATTTTTACTTCATGATCCAGAATCCTGAATTTATAGTCACAAAACTTTATAGGCCCAGAAATCAGTGAGAGGAAAAGTAAAGGTTTTGTGTCATTTTCTTTATTTTAATCTGCATATTTTATTAAAGGCCATATTTTCTCGCAGTGAAAAATGAGTGTGGACCCCGAACATATACAATTCTGATTTTTCTATTATTGTGGAAAAAGATGCTACAATAGAATAGGCTGTATGACGTATCTTAATTGATTTCCGGCCCCTTTAGAATTTTCAATCCCTTCCTGTGCTCTGTCTTTGTGCATCTCTGCAACAAGTCCTTGCCGCAGCGGCTGGACATTCTGAGTATCTAGGCCCTTCTAATATGTGACTATTGAAAAGGCCAAATGTATGAGATGTGGTTGCTAGGAAACACTACATATGCATTGAAATCAAGGGCAAGGTTTATTTAGCTGGGAACACAAAAGACATACATCAAGGAGATTTCAAGGGAGATCAGGAGAAATATCCCATTTCCAAAAAATACTAAGAGAAACACACGAAAAAAAATTAGTTTTATTAGCGGCAGTTTGAAAAACAATGTTTTGTCCGGCGCAATATAATATTTGTTTGAATTTTAAAAAGAACAGCTTTCTTATTTATTATTCAAAGTAAGGTTTGCAGAAATGTCTTGTTAAGAGTTTGGTAGAAAAGAAAGACCTTTTTACTTACTTGCGGATGCTTATTTCCGTTTGTCGTCTTAGTCCTGGTTTTCCTGTTAAAAGAAGGTCGCCAATCGTTAAGGAGCAGGCTGTGTCCATAATGTGAGATGACCTGGAGATTACGTGAGGATCCAATTGCACTTTATAGATACAGCCAGCTCCTGTATGGTCGCTTTTTTCAGAAAACACCATGGACACAAAAACAGGCAAAACCAAAAACAAACTCTTTGGTTCCATTTTTATTTAATGTTTTAATATAATGCATATGCCATGTGCCCACTATCACATATGGCATATTTGGGACAGTTATATTGCTTATACACTGTCATTTTAAACTACCATACCTTATTGTTCCCAATGGTAAATTTCTTTTTATTGTTCATGGTTACCAATGATCATCCGTTCTCCAACTAATACATTACAATGCGTCCATGCGTGATTTAATGTTTGATGTAATGTAGATTTAAAAAAGGGCTTTGTTATGCAAACAGCAGTAAGCCTTGATATTTTAATTGGTGTCCACTAGAGTGACTATAGAATAGTAGCAGTTGACCCCGTTCGGTAATGTTGTATATACTAATTCACTGATCTTGTGCTCCCAACTTGGATGTGATATTTACAACTGATTAAGATACTTCCGCATTAATATATGAGAATTATTACTTCTGCCACTGGCGCCTCTCTGATCTATTTAACAGACATCATGTAACCCGCAAAGGCACCAAGACGTGGAAGATCTAGAATACGGCAGAAAGAACATCCTTGGTCATTAACAGCCTGGCAATCAATGTAATGTCTGGCACCACATTATCAAGTTCAGACATTGCTTCTGTGCAATTCCATATGCGGCAGTCGTGTGTATGCATAAGCAAGCCATGTACGCAATCGGCAATGATCTATATTCACCAATTCACAGCATTTCGGCTAATCAAAAATGTGCTTAGCTTTCTGACATTTCAATTTGAGGCAATATTTACTGAACACGATACAATGTGAGCATTTAGGATTATTTGATACAGCTAGGGACTGGGAATTAGTGTTTTTCTTATAACCAATGAGGGCATATGGAGAATTGGAAGTAGTAGAAATAATTGTCTCCTTCCACCTTATAAAAAATACATTTTCATGATTCTTGTCATTCATGGCTGATTAAAGTATCTGGTGGCTATCTTTTTTTGAAACGAGAAAAGAGAGAGAGACTTATACTAACTTATTTAATGCAAAAAGAACATCAAGATGCAATACACCTGTACTCCCGAGTAGTGCATCTAATTAGTAATATAACTAATGCACAGTTTAGAGCAGTCTTATCAAGACGTATTGAATGATCAAGGCACTTATGTTCTTCCAAAAAATAAACAGCATAGTGCATGTTATAGCTCGTTACCCAGGCACACCGAGGTGATTTAAGTGACTTTTTAGTGATTCATATGTATTTATAGCACAGTGAAATTTGTTGACATAATTTTAATCCCAAACACATGTTCCACTGTTTATATTCACATTATTGTGATAGGACTGTTGAAGACGGTGATACCCAGCAAATATTCCGGCATCCTAGAAAAAAAAGGGATACCATAGCAGGAAACACGTACAGCAGGGTTTGGGTCCCAGAGACGCACTATCCCTACTAAATCATTGGGACACCTGGGAAGTATTCCAGAAACAAACATATGAAACAAAAAACAAAAGAAAAAAATTACATTATGATGGATTTGACAATGTAGCTGTATTTGTTGTCTGATGGTAACCAGACCTTCCCTTAACCAGAGTCCCAGGGGTAGTATTGCTCATCTCATAAGTCTTCACACTATGATAATGTTTTAACACCAAAATTAACTTTAGGCACCTACAGGCATTTAACAGTAAAGTTTTATACTTAAAATTGACTTCTACATCAATGGCATTGGGGCCATTGTGGGGATCACTAACAGGGCCGGCCCTACAATAGGGCAGACTGGGGCAATTGCCCCAGGCGGCACTTTGGAAGGGGCGGCACTTTGCCGCCCCGAGCGGTTTTTTTTTTTAAACGGAAGAGAGAGAGAGGGGCGCTGAGTGGTTTTCTCTTACCCGCTCGGCGCCCCTCTCTCTCTCTCCTTTGCGGGGAGTCTCCCTCTTCGGTCTTGGTGCCGGCTTGTAATGCTGAGCGCCGGAAGTGGCGTCAATTTCCGGCGCTCAGAATTACAAGCCGGCACCGTGGCAGAGCAGGGAGACTCGCCGCAGGACTCTTAAAGGTAAGTACCAGGGGGGGGGCGTCGGCGAAGTTTAAAATGCG